>CAUYLG010042341.1:0-42903 GCA_963573385.1 Cacajao melanocephalus
ACCAACCCAAATGCCTATTGATAATAGACTGGACAAGGAAAATGTGGCACATATACACCATGGAATACTATGCAGCCATAAAAAAAGATGAGTTCGTGTCCTTTGTAGGGACATGGATGAACCTGGAAACCATCATTCTCAGCAAACTGACACAAGAACAGAAAATCAAACACCACATGTTCTCACTCATAGGCGGGTGTTCAACAATAAGAACACATGGACACAGGGAGGGGAGCATCACACACTGGTGTCTGTGCAAGGGAACTAGGGGAGGGATAACATGGGGAGAAATGCCAAATATAGGTGATGGGGAGGAAGGCAGCAAACCACATTGGCTTATATGTACCTATGCAACAATCTTGCATGTTTTTCACATGTACCCCAAAACCTAAAATGCAATAAAAAATATATATATATTTAAAAAAAAAGAAAGAAAGAAAGAGTGTCCTTATAAGACAGCAAATTTTCAGTAAAGGACAAGAAGTAGCAGAGGTAGTTAACATAGTGTCCAGAGGATACACTGGAAAGTTTGGAAAATAAGAGAATAGTGAGCCAAGAAGCAGCAGCTTGAATATTATGGTGGTAAGAATATATCACAAAAGAAAATCAGTTACAATATGGTGAGTTCAATAGACAGTTGCCAAAATAATCAACATCAGCAAATCACTGGTGACTGTTGATGACTGAGGACTCTCAGGAGGAGGAAGTCATGGTCTAGATGGAGACATCACAGGATAAATGTAGTGCCAGGGCTCTGACTGCATGTTAGAATAATATTTGCCTTAGTTGAAAGGTAAGAATTTAGGTTTCTTAAATAAATCTTCATTTCTAATTATATCTTTTATTAATATAAGATGGCTATCTTTGTGTTGAGAGCTTTTGTTTTGAATCCTATTATTAACATCATTATCCTTTGCATCCATTGCCAGATTTGAAATAATACCTAATTTTTATATTTCTTGTTCATAAAAGATTAATTATGGCATGTTTCATATAAATAACAAAAAAATCCAATTAGAGTCTTTTAAGGTTAATAAAATTTTCATTTACCTTTTGAAATAAAATGTTTAGTTTTCATCTATGCTGTCTTGTTCTCTTGTGCGTATCTGTTTACACATTCTTATTATTTTCTTATTATTTTCTTAGTGATTTTCTCCTTGTTTCCTCTGATGATTTGGAATGTATGCATCCTGTTTTATAACTACCAAAATTTGATTTAAATATATCTAAAAGTAAAATTTAAATAAAAGTAAATTTAATTATTTTTATAAAATGAGTTAATATATAAAAAGAACATAGAACAATGACTATCAAATAGCATTACATATAAATAGCAAACATATTTATTATTTCCAAAAAAATTATATGTTTTTATTTTCTCCCTTTCCCATAGTGCTTGTTCAATACTCAATAAATATTCCACAAATATGTAATTTAATTGTCTACTATATGCCAAGTATTCTGCTTGGTGCCAACATATAGTGGCGATCGAGATAAACACAGAGCAAATCATACCCATCACCCCATGAAGCATATTGATCAAAGAAGGATGCAATCAAATAACCACACATAGAAATATAAACACGATTAATAAGGCTCTGATGAATGCCATTTAATCATTAATTCATTTAGTCAATGAATATTCATTAAATGCCTTCTTAAAGATAACCACTATTCTAGGTTTTGTGGATAGATGACTAAAGAAAGACAAGTTCCCTGCTCCCACTATAAATGTTTTCTTCTTAGACTAGCTCATTGTTAAGATAAATATAAAAAGGGATCTGATCTACTTCAGTCCTTAGCAATATGAAGAATCAAATCAGTCAACCCATCAATCTGTTAAAAGTGAGTAGGGTAAAAGGAAGAATATTCCAGACAGGAAATCAACAAATGCAAAGGTCTTGAGGGAGTTGGAGCAGAAAGCTATGTAGCAATATTTTTTTTATTCTGAGTTGAAATATCTATTATTTCCTCCCAGATTCAAGAATTAGTTTTCGATCAATCTTTTAGTAATGTAAAAATAGTTATTTATACATTTTTCAGTAAAATATTGAGCAAAATCTATTAAGGTTCTTCCAGTCAGATGACATTTTAAACCACAGATCCTAAGCCCCTTTGTCATAGCAATTTTAGTTTCTTCACACTGTTTCTTATCTCATGTGGTTCTCTTTATTTCTGCCTCTCAGCCAGCTGCCTTTTCAACTCAGTCTGTTTTCTCAGATTGTTGTTTTATCTCATTGTTCAACTCATTTCATAGATTCTATGTTTATTGAATTATATTGACAGCAAAACTGGAAGCTGTGTTAAATTGATTTGTTTCCTAATGTAAATCTACAAATAAATGTTCTTGTTTGATCTCCCTTTAGTATTGCATGCAACTCATTCTTTTAACAGGTAGAATTTTTTTTTATAAATAGCCTATCAGTTGTACTAGTTCAATCTCTAACCATTTAGAAAAACAAATAATTCAACCTGGAATTGAATTAATGAGGACCAGAGAATCAGATTCTTTTGGAATCTGAGTTTTAATCTAGTCCTGGATCACATACCATGAACTAAAGTAAAACAAGCAAACAAGGGGATACATATATCCCTTCTGTTGAAGTTGACTGATACACGCACACACACACACACATTATATACATGCACACACATATACATGCACACGGAAAATATTTATGTATATCTGTCAAGTGGTTACGACAACTCTAGGCACTAGACAGAGGTACTTAAAATTCATTTGATGTTGCATGTATTAAGCCATGTCAAACCATTTTTAACGAACACAAAACAAAAAATAATATGTATAAATGCACATAACAAAGTATGTGTGCGTAATGTATCTATATGGGAACAAGCTTCATTCTTGTTAATCTATCAAACCTAGAAGGACAGTTTTCAAGTCATCCGAATACTCTGATCAACTCTCAAAAACTGGATATTAAGATGAGTAATCTTATTTTCCAGGTACCTCAAATACCAAATGTTGAATACCAAAATATAACCTTCGAGTAACTGAAAAGTCAATTTTACCATGTATGTTTGGTTTATTTCAATTTCAAATAATTATGATTAATGTGAATCAATTTTCAAAAATTGATAGCTTCAAAGGGAGCCCATAGCTAAATCATCTGCACTGTAAAATTAAAAATAAAACTCTGAGCCATCATGACCTCAGACGATTGCCCCTGAGAGGAAAATCAGACTTGTTCCTTATCATCTCTTTAGCTATAACACCTCTAACAGAGCCAGCTTAAGCATTGCTAAAATCTGCAGCTTCCAACATATTGACAACCCTTTAACTCACAAATATCTCTCTTTAAAATCACCATGGTGCTCAAAATGCCACTTTTCAAAACTAATTGATTTTTCTCCCAAGAATCCTCCATTAAAAAAAAAAAAGAATAGGTCTGGAAATATCTCAGTTAATAACTAGAGCACATCCACTCAGTAATTACAATGAGTAATAAGATGCTTAACTCAAAATAATTGTCACTCATTATAGAATTTTAGGAATGGTGTAGTAATATTTTAATATATGTCTAAAAATATTTCTTGAATGAATTTTGGGAGAAGCAGCATTTTGGTTCCAGGCCAAAGGTGGAATTTTGAACAGAATTGATAATTCTCACCCATAAGCAGCTTTTGTTCAAGTAGATAGAATATATGAACTTCTAAATAATCATAATAATGTAGTAAAAACTTACTTTAATAAATTATAATCTGGTGGTTTCCACCTTTATATATTGAATATTAATTTATAGGTGATGAGCAAGCCCTGTTTTCAGTCATAGAAGAAATAATATTAGGAAGGGATCTGATTTCTTATAATTCTCCCACCATTGAATCACGTTCCCATGAAAGTTAAAAGTATACTATTTACAGATGTCTGTAAATTTTCATTTTACATTTTTCACTGTCATATTCCATCCTATGTATCTTTTATGTCAATAACATTCCACTCCACAATGTAACAAACTTGCAATAAAAATATTAAGTAATTATGTTTATTTTACAACTAAAAATACTATAAACTAGATTTCCTTAAAATTTTTCTCTTTTAGGTCTTTAAAAATATGAATTTTTTTTTTTTTGCTGTAAGAATGATTAATTTGGTTTGGATGTTTATAGGAATCTTCTTATATAAAAAGAAAAGATTTCAGGTTTATATTCATTGCATTCTTTCTTTTGAACATTTACAATAATATAAACTTGGCTTTAGAAATCTTTTAATTAATAGAAGTCTAAATTTCAGCGGGGGGTGGGCAGTTGGGGAGAGATAGCATGGGGAGAAATGCCAGATATAGGTGATTTGGAGGAAGGCAGCAAATCACACTGCCAGATGTGTACCTATGCAACAATCTTGCATGTTCTTCACATGTATCCCAAACCCTAAAATGCAATAAAATAAAATAATAAAAAAGAAATCTAAATTTAAAACTGTATACTTTTCATTTCATAATCGAAATATTGAAAAAAAATGTGGTATCTTGTTCTATTTCACAAAGTTTGCAGTAAAAAGGGAAAATAAGAGCATATAGCATCTTATTTTGTTTCGCAAGCATGTGATATGTTCAACAAACTCTGCTGCTATTCTAAGTCACAAACCTGGGAGTGAGGAACTAAAAGAAAGATGAGGAGATTTCATCAGAGGTAAGAATCTCTCTTCATCACAGCTGTCAGCCTAGGTAATCTTTTGAATTCTATTTAGTAATTCCCTTCTGAAACACCATCACTCCAAATCACTTCAGGAATATTTCTCAACAAGCTGTTTTGCTTTGATGAGATTCTCCTGCAGTGTGAAGTCATCTTGCTGCTACACTACCTGGGGCAGCTACATCTTTGTCATACTTCAAAGCTGCAGTGAGGAGGGTGTGCTTGGATGGCTGCCCAGGAAACCAAATAGGAATTATGCTTGTTTCTCTCTGAATTACATTACTCTTGACCCTTAAAGTTGGGCTGGGTTGTGGGTGGGGGAACTATAAAGTCTAAATTTCTAATTACTTGCACAGATACGTAAGAGATTTTAGTCTTTAGTACATCATCAATAAGATGTAAAAAGTAGCTTTTACATTAGATTCCATAGGCTGTAACTACTGGATTACTGCTCCATTTCCTAAAACTTAATAAATAATCAATGTGGCCAGCACTTTCATCACTGCTAATCTGCCGCTAAAGACTATACAATATTAATACCTCTTCTCATTTTAATGGTATACTCATTTTACTTGGTACCATTATCTTGATTGGGCTTGCTTATCACAATCAGCTTTTGAAAATCAAAACACTTATCCTTAATCTAATAGAATAAACATAGAGTGACACTTTATTAGAGCATGTAGAGGCATACAGTTAGGACAGAATGGCTAATTAAACAAATGAACAAACAAAACAATAAACTGGATACTGAAATGTTAAAAAATATACATTACTGATCCATATTCCCCTTACTCTAAATAAATGTACAACCACCATTCCTGGTAGTTAAGAATGCATGCTCAGTTCATCTGTGTGTGTACATGTCAGTATTTCTATACATCCTAACATTACATCTTAGATGATCGAATGTTTCAGTTCATTACCCTCATAGGCAGAGGAAGATGTGGAGCTTGAACATTTTCACAAAGAACACCACCAAATGAACTTTTTCAATTATGGCAAGATAACCAGAGGAAGAAAAATAGGACTGGGTTAACTTATTATTATTTTTATTAGCAGTGTATAAGAAAGTTTGCATGGGTTATTAATACACAAGGTCGCCAATGGTGAACCTTTGATGGAACAAACAAATATTGTATTTGCACTCTCATAATCACTTCAAATAGAAGATGCTTCTGCTATAAAGGTCTGCCCAGCTCTGACAGCTCCAATTCTTCTGGGTAGATATTACTTTCTCTATCATAAGACCCAGAATATTGGCTTCATAAAAAGGAGCAGTGTCCACCAGCCTGACTGGGGATTTATCCATTCTGCCTTGTTGTGCTCTGCCTTGTTAGGAATCTGTTAGTCTTCTGTTAAAAACAAAATGTCTGTGAAAGTTGACTCAGCTTTCTTAGCAGCAGAAGTACCAGAAATCTTTTGATGAATTTAATTAATTTAATTTAATGGATCCATTTAATGAAACCATAACCCTCAAAGTCTGGTGATTTTCTCCCATTAAATTTAAACTGGAACCAAGATCTTTGCAACTCATACTGTTTCATTTATACCTTGCCGCACTGTACAGAAAAACAAAAAATAAAAAACTTTTGAGTTGGGAATAGAGATCTAACACATTGTGATTCTGATAACCATAGATTTAAAATCTTAAATCCTGGGATACACTAAGAGACAGAAATGCCATCATATGGTGAAATGATCAGGGAAATAAAAGCCAACCAAAAGTCTAAGCTTCCCACTTATTTATGGCAGATTACTTTATCATTCTCTGAATTTGTTTCCTCACCTATATAATAGAAATTAAAATCTGTGTTTTACAAGCTTCCAGGATTGCTGAAAGGATTAAAAAAAGTAATCACATAAAGAAATTTTGCACATCTATGAAACACTGTCTAAATATGATGAACTGTTGTTTTGTAGGAAACACTGCAAATGATTAATGGCTGTTTTATTAGCATATTTTTTCTCTGCATAAAAATAAATCATCTTCCTGTTTTAAAAAAGAAAAAAGTACCTATTGTAAATGAACCTGATGCACCATCCTCCTGTCTAATTCATGATGCTCAAAGGTAAACTGATAATACTTTGTTTATCTGCATTGATGTTCTTTTCATTCTACTGTCCTGCAGTACGTGTTAATATAGCTAATGTATCAATTAACTTTCGGCCCAAAGCTTATTTTTTTGAAAATGTTATTAAAAAGAAAAGATCCTTTTTGAAGCTTAATCATGAGGAAATGTCTAATGATTCAGTATAGCCATTATAAAGCAACAGCCATATGCAGATCTGGACCATTAGAAGTAACAGTACAGAGAAAGTCCCTGAATGGCCTATAATTGATGTCTGTAATTAAAATAAATTTCTAAAGAACTAGGAAAATAGTTCTCCTAGTTTTATGAAAAAAAAAAAAACCTGATGTTTCCCTTATTTCATGAGATAAAACTTATTATCTATAGAATAAGAAATATCTGTATTTTAGTAGCATTTGTTTCCGTGAACAATTTTAAAGTATCTCATCCTTTACTGAAATATAGATATGATATTCTGATATCCAATTTCTGAAGAAAATGAAGACTCTCTAAGAAAAAAGGGGAATCACGGAAAATGAGCTTTATGAACAGTAGGAGAGTGATTCTTACCCTGACATACTACCAGCTTGCTATGGGACCTTGAGAAGTCTCTTATTTATGGATATTAGTTGCCTCATTTGTAAAATGGGCAGCTTAAAATGAATGATTTTAAGTTAAGTGAGTTCTAAAGTGAGTTAAAGTTCTAAGTTTTACCTCACATCTTTTATGATTCTAAAGTATTTGAGGAAAAGTATGCAAAAAACAAAATTATTCTGCATATATTGTGTGAAGTGCAGAAGAAATGCTTTTCCTTCCTCTTTTAAACAACTATCTTGTGGTTTCCATAGTTTCTTTTCAACTGTCAGCATTTAGGTATGAAGATTAATAGTTGCATTATTTTTATGTGCAAGAGCTAATAGCCACTTAATTGTTTTTAATGGGACATTTTAGAAGAGCTCTATGTTTTTTACATTGTAGTATATTTTTCACCATAGGACCTCTGATTTAACACAGTGCAGCATCAGCCAGAAAAAAATTACTTTTAAAATACTGAGCTATTTTAATCAAACAAACGTATAATTATTTCACCATGTATTAGGTTGGTGCTAACGTAGTGCCAAAAACTGCAACTATGTTTGCACCAACCTAACAACTTTGATTCAACTGTGAATAGCATTCAGATTGCAGTTGATAGACTTGTGTTCCTCCCAAAGGGACAGTTTCATAGCAGGACTGGAATAAGACTTCTAAATAGGTAGGCCAAAATATTGCTACCTTAATTTTAGTGAATATCCTGTAATGCAGAAAGAAAGGCACTGAAACCTACTGAAAAGTCAGAGCAGATTGGCAAAAAGATCATTTATTTTATGCATTTCTCGACATAAGTAGCCTCTCTATGAATGAGCCACAGCAGCAATAAAGGCCAGAAAGCATAATGGATAGACCTGGGAAAGCTTTAGTTACCCATAATTAGGATTGTGCTAGAAATAGTACAGAACTGAAAATTAGGTTGCCTCATTTCCATCCCTTTTTCATTTATACAAAGGTTTGTATGGAAAATCACCTCCTTTATTAAAGCTGTTTCCTCAACTGGTAAGAAAAATATGGACCTCCTACATCTTACAACTGGTAAGAAAAATATTGACTTCCTACATCTTATCCCATAGTCTTACCATGAGAATCTACTCTCTAGCAAGCATTTAGCATCTCAGTAAACAATCCAATCATGTGCAATAAACAGGCATTATAAGGCCCTGAGACTCTCTATCACCTCCTTGCCATCCACCCTGCCTAGGCCCTGCATTTGTTATTCCAACCTCAGCACCATCATTTTCATTTCTCGAACATCCCAGTCTTACTCTAATCTCAGCTCTATCACTTGTTATTTTTGCTTAGAACACTCTTCCCTAGTAGAAAACATCACTGCCACCTAGTAGAAAACATCACTGCCATCTTCTAATTATTTTGGTTTTAATTCAAATATCTCTTATTAAAGAAGCTTTTTTAGCCTAATTTAACTACTTCCTCAGGATTAAAAAGTTACATGCAGTCATTTATTTTAAAAATCTATTTAATGTCTCTCTGCATTCAAAAAGTATAAACCCCATAGTAACTAGAACTCTTCCTATCTTGTTCACTGCCATATCTCGGTATCAAAGAACACCACCCAACACATAGTAGAAAATCAACAAATATTTTTGATTGGCTAAGGAAGATGAGCTGAGTAATCTGTAAGGTTTTATCTGGATCTGATATTTTGTAAGTGCTTGATATTTATATACAAAGGGGAAATTATGTAAATGGCAATGGTTTTTCTACACACATCCACTCCTTGGGGTGTCATTCAGGTCTCTAATTCTATAATTGTGAAAAACTGCAATTGTTTATTGGTTGTCTTTTTTATTGTCATCATGCTTTTTCCATTTTATTACTGTTTTAATAGTGAATCCAACAAATACTTTAGTAGAAATTACAGGAATACCAGGAGGAAGAAAGACTATACAAAGATAAAATGAGGATGGGAATCACTTCCTTTCTGAAGAAGGGAAGGGCATGAGAAAAGAAAGTCAAATTCCAGACCACAGTAAGATAGCAGCCACTGGTGAAAGGACTTTAGAGAGCTCATATAATTCTATTAAGCCTACAACGGACATGCCTTGGAAAAACAGAGGAAGCTAGGTATGGCTGCTCGCTTTCACAAGGTACAACTGAATCCAAAAAAAAAAAAAGTCCCGGGAACTAAAAGGCAGAAGTAAAATTGACTGTTTGACTGGAATAAAGCTTCAGGATGCATTCTACTTCTCTCCAAGTCACATCTCAAAACAAAGTGTCCTGAAGAAAATATATAAATCCTAAACCATGAATCTAGTGCATCTTAGAACGTTATGTGCCATACAAGAAATAAATAAAACGATTTAGGTGAATAGGTTCACAGCCAAAGTTTACCCTGGATCATCACTCTCCATATGCAAACTACATAAAGTTGATGTTTGTGACTATTCTGTTCATCAAAAGTATTATGTAATTAAGTGATCACATTCAGAAGTTTAGAAAAAGGGGACACCCCCACCTGGCAACGTCCCAGGGAACAGCTTCCTGGAAGGAATGATGAACTATGACTTAGTAAGGACTTAGTAAGCTACCCTGTTAAATCTTAAACAGAATGCAAGTCACAGGCTGCAGGCAGATCCACAGACAGATCATCAAACACTAATCATAGAGGGCTTTCCTGAGAAAAGAACAAAAATAACAGTTTACTGAGGAGTGAAAAGAAATATGGGTCACATCTTATCCTTTAGGCTTAAGGTTCCATTTTAAGCTTGAGAGCTTTCATGTTCCCACTCACTGTCAAAATGTTCTGTGCTTTGTATAGAAACATCTTTGTCATCCAGAAGCTTATATCTTTATAACCCATTAGAGGTCCAGAAACAATTATAATGCTGAATACTTATATATTTCTCTTATGAACTAACAGTTTCTGAGAGGCAACTATATATGGATACTCTTTTAAGTATTATACACATATTAACCTATTATTTTTTAAAAAAAACTCTTATATGCAGGAATATTATCTTCCCCACATTGTGGATGAAAACACTTAAGCTCAAAATGTGAATTGCCTATTCTTTACACATCTCTCTAAGGCTTTCCTCTTAACTCTTTAACACTTGTCAGTTTCCAACTCATTTTTATACAAATATATGACAATATTTTCCCATAATCCTCATAATATTCCTATAAGGGAACCAAAGTGGATTTGATGCAGAACAGGCAAGACCTAAGACTGGGGCTTAGTCTGGGAGAGTTCTGGGATTCACCCAGGAAAGAATTCAAGGGCAAGCAGTGGTGTTAGTCAGCAGCTTTTATTGAAGTGGCAATGTCCAGCAGCAGCAGAGGTACTGCTACTTGTGGAGCAGGACTACCCCACAAGCAGTGTGCCCAGAGTAGCAGCTCAGGGGCAGTCTGTACTCATATTTATACCCACTTTTAATTACATGCAAATTAAGGAGTGGATTATGCAAACATTTTTGAAAAAAGGTGGTAAGCTCTGGATTGTTGCCATGGAAAGGGACAGTAACTTTCAGATGTTGCCATGGCAATGGTAAACGGATATGGCACTGTCAGGTGTACCTTATGGAGAGGCGCTTTTGCCTCTTTCCTGTTTCAGCTAGTCTTCAATGTGGTCCAGAGTCTGAGCCCCACCTCTGGAGTTGAGTCTTATCTCTTACCTTGGGTTGATCCCCATTTCACAGCTGAGAAAATAAATTCGTTGATTGGAGAACAATATTACCTCCTCCTCCCCCAGGTAGTTACTGGTATAGCTAGAAATCAGAAGTTTTAACCTAATAGTTTAAATTTTCTTTTTTCATTATATTCAGTTATAATATCTAGAAACCTGCTTTTCCTATTAAGAAAGTCAGCTAGGTCAATGTCATGGAATTCAGTGAGGAAAACTAATAGAGTGTGATTGTAAAATCCCAGAGAATTGCTGAACGATGCAGTCTGCAGTGCTTTCCCTTCCTGGCATGCATTATAGAAATAAATAAATCAGAGAGGCATCCTGTGTTTGTGGAGGGGAGAGGGAGACAGGCAGAAGTGGTGATCCATTATGCATTATTTCCCAGAGTGAGACACGGATCAGCCAGCCGTGCCAGAGCCAGAACGTAAATATTCATGAGGATGTGGGTGGCTACCCAGAATAGGTCGCACTCCAGGGAAAGGCATCCCACATCTTCTTGTCACAAGATGCACTATGCAGTCACAGAGAATATAACACCCTCTGAAGGGGAAAACCCTGGGTCTTCTTAGAACAATCTTTGGTAGCTTCTACTCAGGAATAGTAGCAAAGTCTGGGAGAGATGGTCTGATGGAATCTGCAAACAAATTTCCTTTGTAGAAAGCTGGAGAAACGATGGAATTAGTGTTTCACACCGGCTTTATGCCTGTGATTCTCATCATTTTCTTTGCCTCTAAATCTGATACAGCTCTTGCAAAACAGCTTCAGTAATAATGCCAATGTTCATGACAGTTTCCCAATCATAACAGTAGAAAATACATTCTGTGATTATTGTGATCTTGTTATTTTAAAAAAGAAATTATATCTCTAAAATAATGCATTTGGATCCAAATAACAATATTTATGATTTTGTGGGAAAAAATTATAATTATTTTATAGAAACTCAGAGAATTCCAATTTTCTCAAATAAGGTAGATTATTAAACACATATTCTAAACATACATTCTAAGACATGTGAATAAGATTACAAAACAATCCTGTAATATGCTATTATTAATAACAGCCCAAAGGCATATTAAATATCTTACATTTGTTTTGACATTTGGTGCGTACAACAAATAGTTTTAGAACATTTAAATCTAAACAAAAGAGAGAGAAAGAGAAAAGGCCACAGAGAGAGAGAAAAAGACAGAGAAAGAGAGGCAGAGTGGGGGGAAGGGAGAGAAGAAAATACAATTATTTTTCATGAAACAATATTATTATGATGTGTCATGCATTTTGTTCTATTTAATTCTGTTTCTCAAACAGAATTCATGACACCTTAAATTGACCATATGCCCCACCATTCAGTCCCTTTACATCTCAGTTAAGGGATATAAAAAACACTCAACTAAAATGATTAAATTGCTGAATGACGTATTAAACATAGGTATGTATTTTTTATTTGACATATATTCCTGGAAAAGTAGCAAGTGCCAAAGTTTACCTCCACTTTAAATACATCAGTGTAACTCTGGAGAATTAGGGTTTTATTCATATAACTTTTCAGTGTATGGATATCAGGAAATAAAGCTAGTGCCAGAAAAGAGTATTATATAATAGGAAACGCCCATAATTAGATGAGACCCCAAAAATTTATAAGCAAAATATAATGGTGACTGAGAACTAAGCAATGGTGTTCAGTAAAGCAAACCAAGTAATATTCATCTGTTACTAGAACAAAAAAATCTTCCTTGAAAAGTCAGAATCATAGACAATCTTCAATCAGTATTCAGGTCTGAATTCAGATACTACTATAGACAGATAAGCCTCTAAAAGATGATTTAAAGTGTTTCAGGATTTTAATTACTCTCTCCTCACAAGCAACCAGCAAATGCAATTGTAATTCTTAACTTTAATCTAAGACTCAAATCATTTTCACAGAAAAAATTCCTAGGTAAATAAACAGCTCAATAGTCAAGAATTACAAAACATAATACAAAGAAACAAGCCACTATAGGTTGTTGGGAAAAGCAGCAAAGGAGAAAGGACTTACAGAGTGCCTACATAAATTGGCTACGAGTAACATATAAACAAGGAACAACACACTGCAGGTCGCAGGAGGCCTCTGTAGAGGAAGGACTCTCTCTCCCTGTCTCATGTTCTGGTGCAGGGTGACCTCGGCTCTGTTACCATGAACATTGTGCTCAAGGACGTAAAACCCCTTCATAGCACTATAATGTAGCCAGACTTGTAGGCTCCTTGTAAGGCCTGCGTTCCATCAGCTTCACATAAATAACAGGCTAAAGATAACCCCATGTTCTTGTTTTGTGAAACTCCCAAACCTCCACTGTTATCAATCCTTAGAATGACACACCAGTTCCAGCTCACTGATTCCCTTCCAGCTCACTGATTCACTCCACAATTATGTCACCCACTCCCCACCATTATTCCACCTCTACCCTATAGATCAAAGTGATTGTAACCAATAAGTAGTGTGGATAATCAGAGTTCGGGGCCTTCACTGTCTCCTCCAAAGTAATAAAGTGATGGCCCCCAGTCCCACTGTCTCTCTTAACTTGTCTTATTCTCATTCCTTTGTCACCAGTGAACTCGGGGTACCCATGGGTAATGTAGGGCTGGCTCCCTACATTCTGGTGCCCAGTGTGGGGCTCATGGATTCCCTACATTCTGGCACCCTACATGTGAGGGTCATAAACTCCCTACAAAGGTGAAAACAAATGAACAAACAAATAAAATACAGTTGAAATAAACCCAAAAGATCTTCAGATACTTTTTTCCAAATAACATGGAAGACAGAAATAGCTAACTAAAAGTTATATCCAAAGAGACAGGATCCAGAATGCAGCCAGAGAGTGAAGAAATGCATAGAAATTATGATAAATTAAGAGCTATGGAGGCTAGAGTAGGGAGATCTAATGAATATAATCAGAATTTTAGAAAAAAAGATGAATGAAAAAAATGAGAAAGAGGCAAAATTGAAATAATTAATGGCTGATAATTTCCCACTGATGAAAAAAACCAGTTCATCGATCCAAGAGCCCCAAGAAAGATATATAAAATGAAATCCACACCTAAATACAGCAAAGTAAAATTATACATACATAAAAACATATACATACACACAATGGTAATAACTGATTATATAGAAAAGAAATGACTGTATCAAACTATACTTATATTATTTAATTTTAAGGAAAATCAGGCTAAAACCAAAATTCTTGATAATGGCAGAATGTAAATTGGAAAAGGGTAATTGGGCTTGTAGTTTCCTTGGCCATTTAATATGTTTACAAGGACTGGTTTTATATTTGCTAAGTCTAATAGATATATGGAAAGAACTGAGGTAATCGCTAAGATAATAAGCAGGCAGTGAAATTTCTAAAAACAGACAAAGATTCAAGCATTTCAAGTAAGAAAGAAGGTAGAAAATAATGTAAAGCAAGACATGTATGAATAGTATGTGAAATTTGGTATAAATTAATCCAGATATAAGAGAATTATAAATTTAAACAGATTTGTGGTGGATTAAATGTTGCTGCAAATTATTTATTACTCTCCTTTTGAAAGGTAGCATTTATTTCCTCTTGTATTAAATCTGGGCTGGCTCTGAGGCTGCTGAATGAATAGAATGCAGCAGAAATGACACTAGGCAAGTTCCCAGCTTAGCCTCCAAGAGGACCATCAGCTTTCACTTCCTCCTCCTTGGAATACCCACAGTTGGAATGTTCCTGGGCATAGCCCGGTGACTGCATAGAGAGGCCCCGTGTAGTCACAGTGGTTGAGAGTCCCAAAAAACTCCTGCCTGACAATCACATCGGTGAGTCATTTTGGATATTACAGCCCAGTGGTTCTACCAGGTGATTGTGTGCAATCAATGCCATGTAAAGTAGAAGAGCTGCCTAGCTGAGCCCAGTAAACATAAGGAATCATAAAAGATGATAAAATGTAAACTCATTAGATTTCAGGATGATTTGTTTCACATCACAAATAATTGAAATAGGACCCAAATCTCCAGTTACCATACCAAGATTATAACACTGGATCAATAAAGGCAACTCTGAAAATAGGCTATATTTTAGAAACAAGTTTAAAACTATACATTCTTTTTAACAATTAATTATATGTATCACTCATTCCACATAGCACTTCTATTATATAAAAGTATTATTATCCTGTTTTACAGATGAAGAAAACAAGAACTGAAAAGTTGTTTAATTTGCCCAAGATAACCTGGTTCATAGTTTCAGGATCAGATTCCAAACCCAGGGCCTATAATTCTAGATCCTGAGCTTAACCTCTATGCATGCTCTATCTTATCACTTATTGAGCACTTAATATGTGTCAGCCCATATTCTAAGTTATTTACACTCTTTTTTTTTTAAGATGCATGTATTTATTTATTTATTTTTATTTAAGTTCTGGGATACATGTGCAGAACGTGCAGGTTTGTTACATAGGTATACACGTGCCATGGTGGTTTGCTGCACCCATCAACCCATCATCTACATTAGGTATTTTTCCTAATGCTATCCCTCCTCTGGTCCCCCACCCCTAAAAAGGCCCTGGTGTGTGATGTTCCCCTCCCTGTGCCCATGTGTTCTTATTGTTCAACTGCCACTTGTGAGTGAGAACATGCAGTGTTTGGTGTTCTGTTCCTGTGTTAGTTTGCTGAGAATGATGGCTTCCAGCTTCATCCATGTCCCTGCAAGGGACATGAACTCATTCTTTTTAATGGCTGCATAGTATTCCATGGTATATATGTGCCACATTTTCTTTATCCAGTCTATCATTGATGGGTTGGTTCCAAGTCTGTGCTATTGTGAATAGTGCTGCAGTAAACATATGTGTGCATGTGTCTTAACAGAAGAGTGACTTATAATCCTTTAGGTATATACCCAGTAATGGGATTGCTGGGCCAAATGGTATTTCTGGTTCTAGATCCTTGAGGAATAGCCACACTGTCTTCCACAATGGTTGAACTAATTTACATTCCCACCAACAGTGTAAAATTGTTCCTATTTCTCAACATCCTCTCCAGCATCTGTTGTTTTTGAACTTTTAATAATTGTCATTCTAACTGGCATGAGATGGTATCTCACTGTGGTTTTGATTGGTATTTCTCTAATGACCAGTGACGATGAGCTTTTATTCATATGTTTGTTGGCTGCATGTAGAAAACTGAAACTGGATTCCATCCTTACACCTTATACAAAAATTAACTCAACATGGATTACAGACTTAATGTAAGATCTAAAGCCATAAAAACCCTAGAAGAAAACCTGGGCCATACCATTCAGGACATAGGCATGGGCAAAGACTTCATGACTAAAACACCAAAAGCAATGGCAACAAAAGCCAAAATTGACAAATGGGATCTAATTAAACCAAAGAGCTTCTGCCCCGCAAAAGAAACTCATCAGAGTGAACAGGCAACCTACAAAATGGGAGAAAATTTTTGCAACCTATCCATCTGACAAAGGGCTAATATCCGGAATCTACTAGGAACCTAAACAAATTTACAAGAAAAAAACCAGACAACCTCATCAAAAAGTGGGTGAAAGATATGAACAGGCACTTCTCGAAAGAAGATATTCACACTTTTAACCATACACCTGACTATCTTTTTTAAGACAATGTAAATTTAAACATAGAAAAATACATATTATGCCAATACTACTCAAAAGCATCCTGGAGTAGCCTGAATAATGTCTACAAAAATAGACTTTAAAAAACAATTAGTAGGGACAAATTAAATCATTATGAATTGATGAAAGTTTCAATAAGTCAGAAAAATATAGTAATTCTAAATTTATGATCACCTAATAAGACAGATTCTAAATTTATGATCACCTGACAACACATAAAATAACAATAATTTATGGGTTATATTGAGAAATTAAAAAACCTGGCATTACAGTATTTTAATGTTAGTTATTTCAATAATTTATACCAAACAGAGAGTAATTCAGTAAAGCAATGGATTGAAAAAAACAAATTGAATTTTGTATAATTCACATATCTAGAATATTACACGAAAATGAGAAATTATGTATTCTCATCAAGCTTATATTAAATATAATAAAGATGATTGGTCAAATTTGGTTTTAGCCAGCAAACTCTAAGAACTTGGTGGATTTCGGATAATCTTTTTTTTTTTTTAACCACAATGCAATTAAGACAGAAATCAATAACATAAACATAACTAGAGTAAAACTGCATGCATTTAGCCAGTCTTATTCATAAGCAGGGAAGCAAAATCCTTTATAAAAATGAGCAGACTAAACCCAACAATGTACTAAAAAGTTAATACATTAAGACCAGTCTAGATTAATCACAACAATGCAAAATTGATTGCACATACTATGTCATTCTAGTAAGTTAATGTAACCATTACATATATAAGCTTATGAAAATGAAAAACTCTCTTAATCATCTGTCTTCTGAGCTGTAAAACGGTGATAATAATTTCTGTTCTGTCTCTAAGATAGAGATGAGCAAATGAAAATAGGTTCAATGGTTGTAAATATGGTTTGTAATCTAAAAAACACTGTAGTATTCATATAAGTTATTATGTACAAATATTGTTACTAACATTTCCTTTTTAACGTTTCAACCCATTATATAGTTAATGAGCTATATAGAACAGCATGGCCTATATAAGGAGTTTAGTGTGTTCTTAAGGTGAAATTGTTTTGAATGATGCTACATTTACCCTTGCTGTCCATATCACATTGTGTCTGAATGTACATGTCCAAGAGCTTGTCTGGATTTTATACCTAAAATTTAATAGTTGTGTCGAAAGTTGCCACATTTAAAATATACTAAGAAAGTCCCAACTCTTTCCTGAAGTGTTTGTACTTATATATATTCCCATCAGTAATGAGTGAGTGTTCTTGTTATACTACATTATCAAAATTGAAGATACCACCCGACTTCTCAATTGTTACTTCGATGGATTTGAAATGGTTTCTTATTGAGGTTTTATTTTGCATTTTATTTACCAATAAGGTTAAGTGTATTTTTTAAATGGACATTTGTTTTCTCTTTTGTGAAATGCCTCAATGTCTTCTGATCATTTTATTTGTAATCATCTATTATTAAAGAAGGTACAAAATAATAATTAAACAATATACCTAAGATATGAAGAATGGCAATACAATGAGCACCCCATACTTTTAGAAAATTATCTTTCAATTTGTCCTGTGTCCTCTATATCCTTCTTGATCCCATTCTACTTCCTCACCCAGCAACGTAACCTCAACACTAAATTGTGTCCTTTGGTTTTTGCTTTTAACTTTTTATTCTTCTGTATTTTTAAAATATTGTTTTACTACATATACGTGAGTAATAAAATTTTATCCCCATCTCCATGCTTAATAACACTTTTATTTTCAGTTAGCATTAGCTGGACTAGGTCAGCATTACTCAGGAGAGTGATCAAACAGCATTAAATAAAATTCTGCTGCTACTTGCAGTGACTTACATAGATCTGCAGATGTGAGCAGCTGCTTAATTGCAAATCATTGCCAACAATTCAAAGCACCAGCCCTTTTGACTTTCAATTTGGGGGTTATGTTTGAATGGACTAGGTGTTTTATTCTTTCTCTGCTTTGTATTTAATGCGACGTTAATCTTCACATCTATCTTTTGATTAGCATACACTCAGGACTTAGACACAGCTGAACAATCAATATTGAAGTGCATGTATATACTCTTCATGCTTTTCTTTCTTTCTTTCTTTTCTTTTGAGTCTCACTCTGTCACCAGGCTGGAGTGCAGTGAAACGATCTCGCCTCACTGCAACCCCCACCTCCCAGGTTCAAGCAATTCTCCTGCCTCAGCCTCCCGAGCAGCTGGGACTACAGGCGCATGCCACCTCATCCAGCTATTTTTTTTTTTATTTTTAGTAGAGGTGGGGTTTCACCATATTGACCAGGCTGGTCTTGAACTCCTGACCTCATGATTCAGCTGCCTCAGCCTCCCGAAGTGCTGAGATTACAGGTGTGAGCAACCACTCCTGGCCTCTCTTAATGTTTTTCTAATACTAAAGTTGAATATATGCTCTCCATAAACAACACAAAATATGGGTTTATTAATGTATATAATTTAATTACAATTTTTCATGAAATACATATTTTATTGTTTATAGAATGTTACTATTTAATAGGCATAAAGGCTGTATATATTAAAATTTGCTTTCTATTATATTACTACCACAACGTATTAAGTTTTTAGTTAGTGGACACTTTAAAAATTAAGCTATAAATGTTTTTAAAAAGTGATCCACAAGTCCTTGAAGGGCATATGACTTAATACAAGGCCTCATGCTTTTCATTGTTACTGAACAATTCTCTAAATTATGGCTTTCATTGTGCACTCTTATTTATACTCTTGTCAAAATCTGATGATATTCTTGTGTATAAATTATTGGATATGTTCTTGTTTATAATTTATTAGAGGTTTTAGATAGATAGATGATCGATGGATAGATCAATATATCCCAATCTATAGATATATATATTTATATATCCCAATCTATTCTACATGTCTGTTAACTTTATTTTCTATTTGAATTTTTATCCAATAATTGGAACACATTTGGTACAATCAGAAAATAACTTTAATCTTTCCCCCTTCTACTAATCACTTCCACTCTATGGGTTCTAGTATTTCCTCATCCTTTGGTTTCTGTGATTATTCTATGACTGTACTTTCATTATTCTATGATAATTCTGGCTACACTGAGAAAAATTTTAAATTTTCCAAAATTTTTTTCTAGTCATTTCTACACACAAAATAATCTAAACCATGTAATTCAAATGACAATTTCTAGAAGTTTTAGATCCACTGTGGCAGAATAAGCTTCCTATAGCCCATGCATCCTGAAAAGCACAGCTAACACATCTGGAAAAAAATACAAAATTGACGCATTGAGGATATGTAAAAATAAACAAAAACAGGTTTACCATCGAATAACAAAATTTGAAGAAGTGACTTGATGAGGAAGCTTTCCTGTTATGTTTCATGATGTTTTTCTCTTACAGCTTTGCCCTGAATTTCAGCCCCACTCCCAGAGCTGTGTAGGGACACTGGAGGCTAAAATTCAAATAGAAACCTGACAACTTCCTGGCCAGAGGAAACAGAGAAAGGAGTTTTCTTGAGCTAGAGAGTGGGGGAAGAATGCCAGAGGAAAGATTTGTTTTACTACAATTTAATTTGTAATTGTGTTGTTTTAAAGAGGAATTTCATGTACTTTTGAGATGTGAAAGCCTGAAATTTTAGTAACATACTTATTTTGCAAGTTTCATTTGTACTTCTGCTGGGCCCTTAATCATTTCATTCAGAAATCTCAGCTTGAGATTTCTGTAACTATGTGCATACTGCATATTTAGACTTTACCCTCATGTATACTAGAGGTTGTGTGTTACCGGTGATGATGATTCTTTTTCCATCCAAGGCTCTCCTCTTTCTCTCTTTCTCTGTCTCTATTTTCCTCTCTCCTTCTTCTCATATAGTTTTCTTTCTTCCATTCTCTTTCCTTGATTTCAAGCTTCATTTATGTATTTTACGTGATAATTTAGTGCCTACTTCTTTAATGCATGTGTTCTCTCTCCTAGTGGGAAGTAAATGGTTTGTGTTTTCATTGTTGAGTTGTAATCATTCTTTATATATTCTGGATACCAGTTTATCATTTGATATAGGATTTACAAATATCTTTTCCTTTTCTATGGACTGTCTTTACCTTTTTTGATGGTATCATCTGAAGCATAAATGTTTAAAATTTTGATGTAGCTCAATTTATCTTTTTTAAAAACTCATTTGTGCTTTGGAGTCATTTCTAAGAAATCATTGCCTAATCCAGGGTCACAAATATTTACTGCTGTGTTTTCTTCTAAGAATTGTAACTGTTACATATAAGAGCTACAAATGCATATGATCCCTTTAAAGAACTTTAAATGTATATGATCCACTTAAAGTTCATTTTTGTATATTGTGTGAGATAAGGGTCTAATTTCGTTCTTTTGCATATATATGTCCTGTTATCCCAGTACACCATTTGTTGAAAAGACTGTCTTCTCTTGCCCATTGAATTGTCTTGGCACCTTGTAAAAAAAGTGATTCTGCATAAATGTCTGCCTCTATATTTCTGAACTTTGTTTCTGAACTTTAAATTCTATGCCATTGGTCCATATATTTGTCTTTATGTCAGTAACACATACTGTCAACTACCGTAGCTTTGTAGTAAGTTTTGAAACCAGAAAGTGTAAGTATCTACTTTTATTCTTCAAGATCCAAGATTGTTTTGACTATTCTGAGTCCATTGCATTTCCATAAGAGATGAGAGGTTAGTGCCTTTTCAGGCCTTTCCTGAACGGATGAACAGCTCTGCTCATTAACGTGGCCTTTTAGAGTCTCAAGAATATGGCAGAGATTTTGAAAGCACCCTAAGGACATCTCTTTCCTCACTTTTTTTTTTTCAATATGTTCAGTCAGCCTCTTGTTAGCCCCAGTGAGCAGCACCACCTCAGGCAGCTGCAATATTAAAATCTTGCTACTGATTGTTTTTGAAAAAATTGGCTGGAAATAGGGCTGCTCACTCAGAGTGAGTTCTGAACCAGGTCAAATAAGGAAAAGCTCTGAGAATGAAGCTTTTCAGTGAGCTGCCTGAGAGGTCAAATAGTGACATTTCTTTCTCTAGGGGCAAGGCTTTTGGGAATCTTCAAATCTGTTCTTCCCCCTCCAGTGGCTGCTTGGCTGCTGGATTCACAGCTACTGTAGTTCTAATGCTGTTTATTTTCAAGGCTGCTGTGGAGCTGTGGAGAGGATAGAGAATTAGGGCAAGTTAAAATGTCACAAGGCTCAATGTTATTACTAAGATCCAGCTGTTTTTCTGAACAACACTCTTTGGATAGTTCCAAGTCTTTGGTTTAATTTTTAGGGTTCTGAACAAGTTGATTTGGACAGTTTTTTCCAATGCTTTCATTGCTTTTATGGAGAAGCAGATTTCCTAAAGTCTTCATTCCATCATTTCAGAAATGTTTCTATCCCCGGTAATAGAATTTAAAATCCTCATGCCCAGGTAGCTAGATCTATATTTAATCTTGATTCCTCATAGGCTCTTTCCCATAGAAAGTAGCATTTCTACTTGCTAATCTCATGCTTCTTCATTTGGAGATTTTCTTTTATAATTATTATTATTATTATTAGACTTTAAGTTCTGGGATATATGTGCAGAACGTGCAGGTTTGTTACACAGGTATACACGTGCCATGATAGTTTACTGCACCCATCAACCCATCATCTACATTAGGTATTTCTCCTAATGCTATCCCTCCCCTAGTGCCCTACCCACCAACAGGCCTCAGTGTGTGATGTTCCCCTTCCTGTGTCCAGGTGTTCTCATTGTTCAACTCCCACTTCTAAATGAGAACATGTGGTGCTTGGTGTTCTGTTCCTGTGTTAGTTTGCTGAGAATAATGGCTTCCAGCTTCATTCATATCCCTGAAAAGGACATGAACTCATCTTTTTATGGCTGCATAGAATTCTATGGTGTATATCTGCCACATTTTCCTTTTCCAATCTATCATTGATGGGCATTTGAGTTGGTTCCAAGTCTGTGCTATTGTGAATAGTATAGCAGTAAACATATGTGTGCATATGTCTTTACAGTAGAATGATTTATAATCCTTTGAATATATGCTCAGTAACGGGATTGCTGGGTCAAATGGTATTTCTGGTTCTAGATCCTTGAGGAATCACCACACTCTCTTCCACAATGGTTGAACTGATTTAGACTTCCAAAAACTGTGTAAAATTTTTCCTATTTCTCTACATCCTCTCCAGCATCTGCTGTTTCCTTTAAAAATCTTTCGTTTCCTTTAAAACTCCGTTGTTTTAATGATCACCATTCTAACTGGCATGAGATGATATCTTATTGTGGTTTTGATCTGCATTTCTCTAATGACCAGTGATGATGAGCTTTTATTTATATGTTTGTTGGCTGCCTAACTATCTTCTTTTGAGAAGTATCTGTTCATATCCTTCACTCCCTTTTTGATGCGGTTGTTTTTTTCTTATAAATTTGTTTAAGTTTCTTGTAGATTCTGGATATAAGCCCTTTGTCAGATGGATAGATTGAAAAATATTTCCCCCATTCTGTAGTTTTCCTGTTCATTCTGATGACAGTGATTTTTTTTTTTGTTGTTTTGTTTTGTTTTGTTTTTTGCTATGTAGAAGCTCTTTAGAATGGAAATCATAACAAACAGTCTTTCAGACCACAGTGTAATCAAATTAGAACTCAGGATTAAGAAACTCACTCAAAACCACACAACTACATGGTAACTGAACAACGTGCTCCTGAATGACTACTGGGTAAATAACGAAATTAAGGCAGAAATAAAGAAGTTTTTTGAAAACAATGAGAATAAAGACACAACATACCAGAATCTCTGGGACACAGCTAAAGCAGTGTTTAGAGGGAAATTTATAGCACTAAATTCCCACGGGAGAAAGCGGGAAAGATCTAAAATTCACACCCTAACATCATAATTAAAAGAAATAGATAAGCAAAAGCAAACAAATTCAAAAGCTAGGAGATTTTCTTCTGTTTGTGTCAAGGTTAAAAATATTTTTTAATGTGTGCATCTCTGTATTTGAGATGCAGTGCTATACATTTTTATGTGCCATCTATCCACAATATTAAATAAAATTGTAAAAATACTTTTTTTAAGTAATTACCAAGAATGTGGTAAAGTGAGATGATTTAAAGATCAAGAACAAAACTGTAATGTTTACAAAGTAATGGGAAAGAATGGGATCCATAGTAAAGGTGATAGAGTAACTCTTAATCATGTAAAAGGCCAACTCTTCTAAAATAGAGAGAAATAAGAATACAAATGGTAGAATACCAGAAAGTCAATTATTGGTGGGAAAAGCAGTTAAGTAAATTTTTATGTTATATTTTCTACATGAATAAAAGGCAGACATTTTTTCTCAGAAAAAGGTTAAAAATGGTAGAATATGTTCTTGGAAGAATGGATACATGTTAAAAGAACAAATATGGAAGATGGAAGGAGAGACCTAAGGATTCAGAGAATAATTTCTTTCAGCTTTAGGAACTGACTAAAGGTAGATTAGAGATCATAAATCGGTAGTGGCAGTAATGTGCAGCATTGTGTGATTTAATATAACACTGGAGCTCCAGTAACTGCAGCTGTAGCCATGTGGAATCACTTTCATTTTCATAAATACATCATTTTTTTTTCATTCCTTCATTCCTTGTTCAATTCCTCTCTGCAGTTCTTCATAATATAAAGCATCTCATCTCACTTCTTCTTTCATTTGTTTCTCTCCAAGGGAAACGTGTGACTTACCTGATTAAGGAGTTGAATAATGAGTCACAGCTTATGCATGGCACTACTTCATTCTGTCTATGTCTCAGATGACCCTTCATGCACATAACCCTACTCTGATGGGGTACACTACTGGGGAAAGGTTTTCCCTGACATCTATGGAAGAAACAGTTCTCTGTGATGTGTTTGGATATATCAGTTCATTTAGTATAGGTTGATAGTTAAAAAGTCCATCTTCATATCTGATTCAGGTTTTATTAATAATTTAAATTTTTACCAGTTATGAATAAACAAGTTGACTTCTATTTATTTTATATGTTACTATCTAGTGACTTCTTTAATATAAGTTCTAACACATTATTGATCATCTCTATGAGCATATCTGTTGTTAGAAGCTACATTTGTTTTTTGAGACAGAGTTTTACTCTTGTTTCCCAGGCTGGAGTGCAGTGGTGCAATCTCGGCTCACTGCAACCTCTGCCTCCTCGGTTCAACAGCTTCTCCTGCCTCAGCCTCCCAAGTAGCTGGAATTACAGGCATGTGGAACTACACCTGGCTAATTTTGTATTTTTTAGCAGAGATGGGGTTTCACCATGCTGGTCAGGATAGTCTCAAACTCTTGAACTCAGGAGATCCACCTACCTCTGCCTCCCAAAGTGCTGGGATTACAGGCATGAGACACCACACCCGACCATAAGCTACATTTTAACCACCGTTAGTGTAACAAACATAATGGTCACTATTGAATACCTAGTAGTTAACAAAGTGACAAAACATAATAGGTTCAATGTAATTGTTGATTGGAGAAGAGTATTTTCCTTACGACAAAAGAAAGAGAATGTAGAGATTTTGGAGACAGTCATCCCATTTTGTATTTTTTAAAATATGTTCTCTGTAAGAAACTGCTGAACAAAGCAGTATACTTTGAAAACAAGCTTAAAGGGAAAAAAAAAAGATACAGCACTAACAACAGATAGCTATAATTTCTTTCCATGACTCTACAGAAAACATAAATGTCTGAATTTGAAGAGCTCTTAAAAATTATGCATTATAGTTTCAAAAAGAAATAAGGAATAACTTTACATACTTATATGCCATGATCTCTAGGATATATTGAAAGTGAATAAATGAAAGTAGAGAAAATTTGTATAATATGCTAATATTTATATAAGCAGTCTGAAATATGAATATACATAGGCATAGGCTTTTAGTAACAATATATATAACAAGTACTTAGAAGGTAAACATGTAATAATTAGCCTCCAATTATAACTTATAAAGGTGAAATTTTCCTTACCCTTTATAATAGATATATCCTTTGGGCACTTTTTTTCAAGTGTATACTTTTCTTTAAAAAACACTTGAAAAAATCATGCTTTCTGATCACATTATTATCTGCAATGAATGTGTGATGTTCTCTTCAAATAGTGCACATGTGAGATATGACACTTCTGTTACTAGGGTGACAGTCTGCTCCTTGGTAATGGAAAACATAATATTAGAGTAAAAAGATGTGCATATAAACCAGCTACAAAGTCCATTTGAAAAAGAAAAGAGTTTGTTCCAATATTGAGTGAAACACAGGCAAATCAGAAAATGTGAACTCTCAGACTCACATTTTTAGGCTCATCTCTACATCTGAGGGAGATTTTCCTAACTCCTTACGCATGTTCCTAATGTTCTCTTGCATTTTCTTTTGTCCCTCAAATTAAGCTTCCTCCTTCATTGGCTTAAGGTGGAATAATTGTTTACAGCTTCTAAAGTGCAACATTTCCTTAAAAATAATTTACTTCTATTCTAAAAAGGTAAAAGAGAATTCCACCCCTTTTCAATCTAGGACTTTCCAAGAGACACTGACTTGACAGCCCTTAAATGTTCTCTCCTCAAGCCAGACATTTAGTTCATTGGCCCCATGATATTGTTGCATGAATATTACTATCTCAAAATCATCCAAACTGAGTTGAGAATATAAATTCTGAAGTCCAGAAAATAAAAATTAAGACAATAAATAAATCAACTATCCCAGTATTTTATATTTATTATTAATGACTAGTCTAAGGACAAACCAGTACTCTGAAAATTCAGTTCTATCTCTTTAAAATGAGAAAGAACAGTAAGATTCCATCTGAGAGCCAAATAAAGAACAATATCCCATTTAAAATAGCGACACACAAATTAATAAAATGCCTAGAAATACATCAAATCAAGGAGGTGAAAGTTCTTTCCAAGGGAAACTATAGAACATTGCTGAACGAAGTCAAAAATGACACAAACAAATGGGAAAACATTCTAAGCTCATTGACTGGAAGAATGAATGTCGTTAAAATGGTCATAATGCTCAATCTACAAGTTTAATGCTACTCCTATCAAACTACTGTCATTTTTCACAAAATTAGAAGAAAAAAAAACTATTCTAAAATTCATATGGAACCAGAAAAGAGCACAATTAGCCAAAGCAATCCTAAGCAAAAAGAACAAAGCTGGAGGCATCACATTAACCAACTTCAAAATATACTACAAAGCTACAGTAACTAAAACAGCATAGTACTGGTACAAACAAAGACACATAGAACAACAGGTTTGAGAGCCAAGAAATAAAGCAACACACCTACAGCCATCTGATCTACAACAAAGTTGACAAAAATAAGCAGTGGGGAAAGGATTCCCTATTCAATAAGTGGTGCTTGGATAGCTGACTAGCTGTGTGTAGAAGAATTAAACAGAACTATTACTTTTCACCATATAAAAAAAGCCAACTCAAGATGAATTAAAAATTTACATGTAAGATCACAAACCGTAAGAATCCTAGAAGAAAACTAAGAAGCACCATTGTTCTTTGCAGCAACATGGATTGACCTGGGCATCATTATCCTAAGCAAACTAACACAGGAACAGAAAACCAAATACTGCATACTTGTTCTTGTAAGTAGGAGCTAAATTTTGACTGTACTTGGACAAAAATAAAGGAACACTGGACACTGGGGCCTAATTGAGAGTGAAGAGTGGGAGGAGGGTGAGGATCAAAAAAGTACATATCAGGTATTATGTTTTTTACCTGGGTAAGGAAAAAATCACTACACCAAACCCCCATGACATGTATTTTAACTATATAACAAACCTGCACATGTAACACTGAAACTGAAATAAAAGTTAAAAAACAAAGAAAGCCAGATAAACTCACTGGCTTTACCACTAATGTTAGGTATTCTGTATTTCACACATTTCATGTCCTATTATAAATACATATTTTCTTTAACATCATCATTGTAAGGAATCAGTATTCTCATTCCTGACTATTGAGGAATGATTATGATATAATAGAGTTTGATGGTATGACTAAAGGGCATAAAAACATGTTGTTTCTCCTGCTCTGCTCTTAGAAAAAGCCAACTTAATTGCATAAATAAAAACTGGAAAAAATTTAAAAATGTGAAAATGACTGCCAGGTTACCTGTTCCACCATCTGCCAGGAGGTCTAGCTGAAAGATTTGATTTCTTGTCAAGGAAAAGTGCTATTTTTCCATTGATTATAAAGTCTTTTGTAGATAATAGATATTAATTTTTAAAATCAGATAAAGACATATGATTAGAAAATGTGATTTGAAAACTATGAAGAAAATGTATAAGGAGCTTAGAAAATGTATAACAGAGTTTCTACTCCAATGTAAAGATGAATTTGAGAACATTTTCCCTGAGGAAAGTCTATGTGAAATGCGACCTGGAGCATATAAGAGTAAAGCAAATGAAAAGTGGAGCAAAAAATCAAACTTCTAAATGGGAAGAATGACATGCATGGAAAACTGGAGATGGTAAAGGACTTAGTGTTTACAGGAGTGAGAAGAGGGCTTATGTGGCTGGAACTAGGGGCAGAAGCTAGATCTTGCAAGGCCTTTAGGTGAGATAAAGAATTTGGATTATATTCCATTCTATGCCAACTGTAATTAGGAATAGGTCGAAAAGCTGGGAAACATTTCAGGCAAAGGGATTGGCCTGTATAAAGATCCAGGGACATCACAAAGCATGACCTAGATGTAAAACTGCACAGTGCAGAAAATTGGAAGGACAGGAGTTAAAAGGGAAAAGATGAAGCTGGGTGGTAAGAGAGAGCCTGATCACGTAGGGCTTTTAATCCATGTTAAAGAGTCAGGTTTTTAACTCATAGATAATGAATGGAAAGACTAGTGAATTTCAGCATGATCTGTCATGTTAATGTCACCATATCTCATGTATTTTAGATGTTACTTGATGCAGTGTGCACTGCACATTACAGAAGGAAGACAGCTGAGGTAAGTAAGCTGAACAAGTTAGGATAATGCAAGAATCTAGGTACCTTTTTAAAAGATAGAATATTTCTTGAGCATTGTTACATGAAATACAGAAACACTGAAGGATTGCCTTTTAATAGGTATATAATCTTTGTTAAAATATTGCATTTGAAATAAACCAAAAGTTGGTTTTTTGAAAAGATAAATAAATTTAATAAACCTTTAACTAGACTAAGAAAAAAAGAGGACTCAAATAAAATTGTAATGGAAAGAATAGACACTACAATTGATATGACAGAAATACAAAGGTTCATAAGAGAATACTATTAAAAATTATAAGCCAACAAATTGGACAACATAGAAGAAATGGATAAATTCTTAGACATATGTAACAAGACTGTAAGATTACAAACTATAGAAATCCAGGAAGAAAACCTAGGAATCACCATTGTTCTTTGCAGCAAAATTGATGGAACTGGCTGGAGGCCATTATCGTAAGCAAACTAACACAGAAACAGAAAAACAAATAAAAAATCTGTACCCTTCCCACCCTTTCCCTGGGAGCCCCCTAAGTCCCTTGTATCATTCTTAGGTTTTTGAATTCTAAAGTAATTCAATTTGTGCATTGAAATTTTGCTGCATTGAGCCCTCAGAACTTCCTCTGAAAGTATTCAATCTTTCAAATATATTTTAATATTAGGTAGGACAAATCACAATTTAATGATTTTATTCAAAAAGAAATTATTGCAAAGAGTAAATTACCAAATATTAAAACTGAAAATAACTAGGAAAGAGATCAAGTTCATATTATCTAAATGAAAATTTTAGTGAGATGAGAGAACTTAAACTAAGAAAGTGGATGTGATTACCACATTATGTGACCTTATAATCAAATTTCTCCATCTCCTAAATCATTTTATTTTTTAAATAATCGCAACATTTATTTTATATTCAGGGGTACATGTGAAGGTTTTTTTACGTGAGCATATTGTGTGATGCTGAGGTTTGGCAGATAAATGATCCCATCACCCAGGTAGTCAGCATAGTATCCAGTCGATAGTTTTTCAACCCTTGTTCCCCAATCCTTCATCCATCTAGTAGTTCCCAGTGTCTATTGTTTCTATCTTTATGTTGATGAGTACCCAATGTTTAGCTCCCACTTGTAAGTGAGAACATGTGATATTTGTTTTTCTGTTCCTGTGTTAATTCACTTAGGATAATGGCCTCCAGCTCCATCCATATTGCTGCATAGGACATGATGCTGTTCTATTTTGTGGGTGCATAGTATTCTATAGTGTATATGTAGCACATTTCCTTTATCCAGTCTGCTGCTGATGGGCATCTAGATTGATTCCATGTCTTTGTTATTGTGAACAGCACAGCAATAAACATGCACATGTATGTGTCTTTATGGTAGAATGATTTGTTTTCCTTTCGGTATATACCCAATAATGGGATTGCTGGGTCAAATAGTAGTTTTAAGTTCTTTGAGAAATCACTAAACTGATTTCCACAGTGGCTGGACTAATTTACATTCACACCAGTAGTGTCTAAGTGTTCCCTTTTCTGTGCAACTTCGCCAGCATCTGTTCTTTTTTGACTTTTTAATAATAGCCATTTTCACTGGTGTGACATGACATCTCATAGAGGTTTTAATTTATATTTCTCTGATGATTACTGATGCTGAGCATTTTTATATGCTTGTTAGTCACATGTATGTCTTCTTTTGAAATGCAACTGTTCGTGTCCTTTGCCCACTTTTAATGGGGTTGTTAGTTTTTGCTTGTTAATTTACTTAAATTCCTTATAGATTCTGGTTATTAGACCTTTGGTTGGATGCATAGTTTGCAAATATTTTCTCCCAAACTTTGGGGTTGTCTATTTACTCTGTTGATATGTTCTTTTGCTGTGCAGAAGATCATAAGTTTAATTCGATTTGTCAATTTTTGCTTTTGTTGCCACTGTTTTCGACTTCTTTGTCATCAAATCTTTAACAGGGCCCATGTCCAGAATGGTATTGCATGGGTTTTCTGCAAGGGTTTTTATAATTTGGGGATTTACACTCAGGTCTTTAATCCATCTTGCGTTGATTTTTGTAAGCAGTATAACTAGGGGTCCAGTTTCAGTCTTCTGCATATGCCTAGCCAGTTATCCCAGCACCAGTTATTGAATAGGGAGTCCTTTCGCCATTGCTTGTTTTTGTTAATTTTGTCAAAGATCAGGTGGTTGTAGATGAGCAGCTTTAATTCTTCTCTCACTATTCTGTTCTATTGGCCTACATGTCTGTTTTTATACCAGTACCATGCTGTTTTAATTACTATAGCCTTTTAGTGTAGTTTCAAGTTGGGTAATGTGATGCCTCCAGTTTTGTTCTTTTGATTAGGATTGCTTTGGCTAACAGGTCTCTTTTTTGGTTCTATGTGAATTTTTGAATAGTTTTTTTTTTCTAATTCTGTGAAGTATGTGATTGGTAATTTTTCAAAAAGTTGTATTAATAACTAGCAATTAAGGAAATAATCACCTAATGAGAAAAAAAATTGCTGTACTTTTTATCCTGTTATCACAAAAATATACAGTAGGCCAATATGCCCCGAAATTTGCACAGTTGTTTTAAACAGAAACTCAGTGACAAATTAAATGAGCAATGTCTCATTTAAGAACCTTGATTGGCTCAGTATTTAGCACATCATTGGAATTCAGTTCTCATCACTTATCTTGAGTCATCTTCTCTCACACAATGTAAAATGATGAAGATTTAAATAAAATAGTCCCTCTTTTCATTGTAATTGCATATAAAGTGTTGTTGGTAAGGGATTTAAGAAGGAGTAATAAAAAACATTCAGTATGTTTTTCTTTGAAAGAGCAAAAATCATGTTCAGAAAGTGATGAAAATTAAAACTTTGGTCTCCAGAGCAACTGAATACAACATTAGCAAACAATCTTTGTTTGAATATCAATTTCTGCTGTACTTTAAGGGTGATCAAATCTGTGGGCTTTTTATTGCCTACATGTATTTGATCTCTGCTCAATGATGTGTTAGTATATGCACAGAGCCTTAGGTTTCTTTCATACAAGTGCATGTTTTCTTTTGCAATTTTTTAATGAAAGTTTTACATATTTGAATGTCTGTGCAACAAACATATTCTCTACGTAAAATGCAAACAGCTATTTCATTTTCAAGGAAAGGATGGCTCTCTCTAGTATCAGTGTTGTTGAAGAGTATGTCTTTTCAATTTCATACAACAAAATTTGCATATTGACGTAAATCTTATATTTTGACATTTCATATCTTTTTGGATCTTCAAAAAATCCTCAAGGATTGTTAGACAGGGTATATAGTTCTATTTGACTGATGAAGAATCTAAAACCCAGAAAGACCTGATTTGCAAAAGGTTGTTCTTACAGTATTGAATATAAGGTTGAGCTGTAGTCTTATTTTCTGCTCCTGCATAGAATCTAGCATGATATATATCTTGAGTTGTATTACAAACTATAAATATGTGCATATATATTTCAAATAGCACATATTCTCTTCCATAAAAAGTGTGTGTCTGAGTGTGCCATATTTCAAATAGAACAAACCTTCACATTTAAAGGGTGTGGATCTTGGCCAGGCATGGTTGCTCACACCTGTAATCCCAAAACTTTGGGAGGCTGAGGTAGGTGGATCACCTGAGGTCAGGAGTTCGAGACCAGCCTGGCCAACACAGTAAAACCCCATCTCTACTAAAAACATAAAAACTAGCCAGGCATGGTGGTGGGAGCCTGTAGTCCCAGCTACTCAGGAGGCTGAGGATGGAAGATCATTTGAACCTGGGAGGCAGAGGTTGCAGTGAGTCGAGATCACAACATTGCACTCCAGCCTGGGTAACAGAGCGAGCCTCCAACTCAAAAATAAATAAATAAATAAATACAATAAAAAATAAAAATAAAGCTTGTGGGGCATTAAAAATCTTGCTTTTGATTGAATCTTGCTTTCTACTGAAATATAAGGGGGGAAATAGTGGTTTTGTGGTTAGAACACTTCTTTTCTTTGTACCTTTTAAAAAAGCCAAATGTTTATTTCTCATTCAACTGACATCTTTCATCTGTGCTTTACTCTAGCCTATGGATGTGTTTTATCTCTGACCTTTGTGTTTTTGTATTCAGAGATCTATGCAAAAGGTGCATCTCCCATGTGGGCCCTGTACATTCTTATGACCAAAGACTGAGGGGCAAGAGAGCAGATAGGAACTTGAAATGCCTTTAAGAGCTTTAATTATCTGTGGAATACACCATGTTTGCTAGTAATGTTAACCAAAGCATGCTACAAGGCTACACTCCACGTCAATGTATTGGAGATGTAAATTCCTCTCATAGGCGCCATTGACAACACAGCAATTGGTGAGCAACTATAAACCTCTCACAGAGAAGTAGAAGTTAATAGTTGTGAAAAATAATGTGACCTACCAAAGACTTCTCTCTTGATCACAAATATTTACATCTCTCTTTTCTTTGCATAAAATATTCTATTTCTTTCTCCAGTGAATATACTCCAAAATTTTTCCAATATGCCAAATCCAGTTACAGCTCCTCTTAATCAGAGACCTATATATTAAAAAGACAAATTTTGCTTCCCCACATACACTAATATACAAACTATTTTGACAAGTGAAAAATGGGAAGCACCAAGAATAACCTGACTATCAAAGTTCTTAATTTCTTTTGGCTAAATATTAGGCAATTTCTTACCCTAAAGGTTGGTAATGTGCATTGATTGAGCCCAAGTTCCACTTCCCATAACAGGCTCCAATTCATTATTCTCTATGAATTTTCATTTAATCCTTTGAGAGTTCCTTTCTTTTCCATTATTCTTTTCCAAATTTGAAGAGAGCAATGGAGAACATAGCTTCCTTGAGAACTGAGAAATTTTCTCAGCCTCATTTACTCCTATAGATATTTGGGAAACCAATAATAGTTTCACGTCCAGTCATAGTCTCTTTTAATATAGGATACACCTACATATGTATGGCATATATTTCATATAAAATATTGTATGTAGATATATCTTGAATTAAAATATACACATATATAACAATATATATTTAATGCAGCCAACTACATTTGTTATTATCTACACCTATAATATATTTTAAATTCTGTATTTCTCTATACTGAAGAGAGTACTTTTAATCTCTTCTTCTTGAGCCTTTGGGTCCAACTAAAAAGACTCACTGGGGTCGACATTAATTCATGCAGACATTTTAACAAAAGAAACCATAGTCACATCCTTGATTTTGCTTTATGCCTTGAGACTGAGAGTGATTCTTCGAATAATTTCTCAGTTTTTTCTTTTACATATTGGACATGAGAAGTTGCAAATCTCAGCCCTGAAAATTTGAGAATTTCTAGGTTCTTTACTTTTCCGTATGGCCCTGTTTGCAAGTGGGTCAATTATTTTCTGAGCACATACAGTGGTGTTTGTCTTGTAGTACTTGTCTAACGTGACTAATAAACAGAAACTCTAAGAAAATTTTGCTTCTCAAAAGCTACTCCCCTAGATCCCACAAGCTTATTAGGTACATAGTTTGCCTTTCAGGTTCTTAAAATCTTCGGTGTTTTAAGGTTTACATTTTACCAACTGTTTACCAATGCTTGATATCTAGTGCCATTTTTCCGTTCTCCAATAAAATTTTATCACTGTCATGTTACACATTTCTAATGATATAGCTTAGGTATTTTATTAGGGCAGCATCTATTTCTGATACTACTTTTTGCATAACAATTTTAATGTATAAAAATAGCACTACAACTTCAGTAGTTCACAATTATTAACTTTCTTATTCATGTTACATGTAGGCTGACTCTGGTTGCTATGGCTTTATTTACTGCTGCGCCATATGAGTTTTCATACTAGAGAATAGTCTTTAGAAGTAGCATCGATATAGAACATGACCATTCTAATGTTAGAGAGGAAAAAGAAGAGGTGTGGTAGCATTTTAAGCAGAAATGAATTCTCTGTTTGATGATTTGGATATGTCTCCCAAAATGTTGGAAATGTATGCATATATTGGAGACTAAATACTCTTTGTAACAGTATTAAAAGGTGGAATCTTTAAAAGTTGATTAGGCTCTTCCCTCATGAATGGATTAATGTTGTTATTGCTGGAGTGGGTTTCTTACTGCAAGAATGAGCTTCTAATAAACGGGCAAGTTTGGCCCCATTTCTTTGCCTTGCACATTTACTTTTCATGGGATGTCTTCCTCTATTAAATTACCTTCCGTGTCATGCTCCTGGACTTACCAACCTCAAGAACTGTGAGAAATAATTTGTTTTCTTTATAAATCACCCAATCTGTGGTATTCTGTTATAAGAGCAGAAAATAGAGTAAGACAGTTTTCAGGATAGGGTGCCAGGTTTGTTTTGTGGACAATCTTGTTTTGCTTTAAAAGAAGCCCTTGTGGCATTACTCTGAGTGTTCTACTGCTGACAGAAGCTCTACAATAGTGACTATGTACTTGGTTTTGCTGATATTCATCAAATCTTAGGTTTGTTGGAGTTAGTAGATCTCCAAAGATTAAGTAGGCAATGTTATTATTATACAAATGAGGACATCAAAGGCTAAAGAGGTAAAGGGCTTTCAACGAGTAATGTCATTCATCAGTATCTAAACAAGGGATAGAATTTGCCTCATCTCACTATTAGTAAAGAGTTTTGTCTACTATTACATTTTAGGCTTCTTCAGAAGAAATATAAACTTATTTAGTAAAGCTATTGATTTTTACTGTTATTGCTGTTTGTGTTGTTAATATATCGAATGAGTGACTCCATCTCCTTTTCTTTGATCTCATGCTTATACATAACTATCTGTCAGCTTAGGGTAAGTTACATGGCATGTCTGTGCCAGTTAATTTAGGCTATATTATAATAATAAATTATCTCATACTCTTAGACTTAAAACAACAAAGACTTATTTCTCCGTCATGTGCACACGTATTACAGAGTGTCTGTGGCTCCATGTTTAATCATTCTTCTAGAATGAAGGATAAAAAGAAGATTCTATCTGAGCTATAATTGCTTCATGGCAATAAGAAAGTAAGATGTTAGGGCTATGTAATAGCTGTAATTTATTTTGCCTATGTGTTATTGGTGTATTAGTCCATTTTCACACTACTATATGGAACTACCTGAGACTGGGTAATTAATATAGAAAACGGAGTTAATTGACTCACAGTTCTGCATGGCTTGGGAGGCTTCAGAAAACTTACTGAAGGCAATAGGGAAGCAAGGCACATCTTACATTGCAGCAGGAGAGAGCGAGCTATGAGAGAACTGTCAGATCTCGTGAGAACTCATTCACTATCATAAGGATAGCATCAGGCAAACTACCCCCATCCAATCACCTTCCACCAGGTTCCTTCTCTGACATGTGGGGATGATAGCTGGACATGAGGTTTGAGTGAGAACACAGAGCCAAGCCATATCAATTGGTTAAGCCTGATGTCAGTGTAACGAATTCCGTAGTCCTTCTATAGGTAAGGATTCAGAGCAGAATAAGGGAGGACAGCAAATATTTTCACTGTAGTACAATTTGCATGTACATACAATAGCTCAGAGAAAATAACATGTCCATCTTCATTACTTTATTTCATTGGAACAATAGATTTTAAAGAATGCTTGATCAAAAAAGGGCTGAAAATATGTAGAAAATTGAGTTTTTATTGGCTTTATCATGCTATATATATGAGGATTTCTGCTTGTACTATAAAGGAGCGAGCTCCTAATAAATTAATCTTCCATCAAATAAGCGCTATTGACTCTTAAAAAAGAATACCTGAAGGCATCAGACACTGGAGATGGAAGCTAAGCAAGCATTCTCTGAAAGGGAATTGAAACTTGGAGCATGTAACCAGCTTGGAAATTGAAATTTGGAGTGTGTATGTTATTTTTTAACTGCTTTACACAGAAGGTAATCACAGCAGTGGTACTGGGCATAGGGTGGCTACAGCTCTGATAGAAAATGACTCACTCTTTTTTTTGGCAGAAGAATCAAGGAAGAGAGTTAAAATACAAAAACAGCCTCTGCAAAGGAAGAATCCAATCCAGAGGAGAAGAAACCTAACACCTAAAATGCTGACATCTGATACATCTGTGAATAAGCAAGCTGAAAGCAATCAGGAGTTAAGATTTAAAGAACTAAAGTACACTCTGAGCCACTGCCATCACAGATATATACTCTTTAATCTGAGTTTAAGTCACTTTTCTGCTAAACAAAAGCATCAACACTTTTTAAAGTGATATAAAAAAATCCAGAGCCTCGATTTTTATTCATAATGACTTTTATAATGTTCACAATTCAATCCAAAAATCACTTCATATTTAAAGAGCCACCAAACAATGATCCATATTTAAGGGGAAAAATTGACCAAACGTTGGAATTATCAGACACAAACTAAGCAGAGTTATAACAATGCTCAATCAGGTAAAGAAAGATATACGTGGAAGGCGTAAAAAAAATGAGGAAATACCAGCATAAAAGTAGGAAACATAAAAAAGGCATAAAAGAAATTTTAAAATTGATAAAACACAAAACCTGAAATATAGATTTCCTGGGTAGGCTGAATTATTAAAATAAAGATGCCAAAAGAATCTAAGTAAAACTGAATATAAATCCATAGAAATCATGCAATTTGTAAAAGAGACAAAAAGTTTATGAAAAAAATATAAACTGAGCCCCAGAGAATACTGAGACATTTCAAAAGGTCTAGCACCTTATTAGGTAATTGGAGTACTAGAAAGAAAGGAAAAAGTTCGAGACAAAAAATTTTTGAGGAAATGATGACCAAAAACTTTCCAAATGTGATGAAACAACTGCATTTATAGACTACTAAAGGTCAGCAAACTCCAAATAGGACACATTTGAAAGAAGCATCTACACGGATATAGGTACCTCATAGTCAAACTGCTGAAAGACAAAAGGAACAAGAAAATCTTAAAAATATCCAGAAATTAACTTTACCTGTGGCAGAACAATGATTCAAATGATGGTGGATGTGACATCAGAAATCATTAAGGACAGATGACATTGGAGCAACATATTTAAAATGCTGAAAAAAAAGGAGAATAATAGTTAACCCAGAATTCTATATTTAGTGAAAATAGAACAGAGTTAAAGACATTTTCAGACAAAGAAAAATTATGGGAAATGCAAATACAATTATTCAGTCATAAAGGGGGAATTGACACAGAAAAAGTCAGATTTTAGGAATAAATAAAGTTTAAACATATAAAGATGAAAGATAATGACTGTATGATTAGGTAACAACATAACAATTTTCTTACAACTTTTTAAATATAGAAGATTAAAACAAAATCAATTGCATATGATATACTTTGAGCAAATATATAGAAAATAAAATTTTAACAATTTAATATACATTTATCCCCCCAAGATTATAAAATGCTTACATAAAAACCTAACAAAATATACACAGGACATTTACAGTATGAAATAGAGAATAAAAAAATTAACAAAAATCTAAATAGAGAAATATTATTCATTCATTGGAATAATCATTATTAAAATATAAATTCTCTTCAAAGTGATCTACAAATTCCATGCAATCTAAACAAAATGTCTAGAAAGTTCTTTTACAGAAAGTGACAAGTTGATTTAAAAAGTATGTGTAAACAAAAATGACCTGGAATTGTCAAATCAACATTATACAAAAGAAAACCTGGAAAAACGACACTACCAGACTACAAAAATTACAATAACATGGTAGTAATCACAATATTGTATTGTCACAAGCATAGGTATGTATATTGCTGGAGTAGAATAGAGTATCTAGAAATAGACCGAAACGTAGATGGTGAAATGATTTTTGACGAAAATGCCAAGACAATTCAAAAGGGGAAAAGTACTTTCCAAAACCTGTACACATGCAGCAAAGATAACAGTACTAAGAAAGAAACAGTAATTCTTCTTAGGGGGAAAACACAAATGATATGTAATAATGATATTAAATTTTGAAACTAAGTTGTATTTTTCTCACTGAAAGAGCGGGGAGGGTATTTCTAAGCAGAAACCTTTCAACACCTAGTCCTTCAAAATGTTTCTGAGAGAGCTTTCGTTTCTGAGTACACAGTAGGGTGAAAAGACAAGGGAAATTCAGGGAGGTACAGAGGAGGTTCTATGCTTTTCGCTGAAGACATAATTAATGCTTTTGCTTCCTCAGGTTCTTTCCCATAGTTAATCGGTATTCTTTCAAAAGCAGAGTAAGTCCCAAAGACTGTCCTTCTTACTATTTAATAGCTGTCAGGAAAAAATTTAAATATCCAGAGAATAAGAACCCTTCTTTTAGACCTCACTGTCTCCAATATCATTCTTCAAAATGAACTAATTTTGTGACAAATATTGCGCAGGAAAAATATCATTATTTGGCTTTAACCAACCTCTATGCTGACCTCGGGGTCAAAAAAATCATGTTTTTATCCTTTTTCTGCTTATGCAAGACTGTGACCAGTTACTTCACCACTGAACTTTTGATTCAGACCATGCCATCAGACTAGCATATCGTGCCATTGAATGACATGCTTACAATGGCAGAAGAAGCATTAAAAACTGCATGTTCTCATTCACAAGTGGGTGTTGAACAATGAGAACATATGGACACTGGGAGGGGAACATCACACACCTGGACCTGTTGGGGAATGGGGGTTAAGGGAGGTTAGGGGAGGGATAGCATTAGGAGAAATACCTAATGCAGATGACAGGGTGACAGATGCAGCAAACCACCATTGCACATGTATAACTATGTAACAAATCTGCAAGTCCTGCATATGTACCCCAGAACTTAAAGTATAATTTAAAAATGGCAATCTATTTACTATATACCATATGGTCTTTAATAAAAGTCAATAACATATATTCTGCCTACTCTGTGGAAAGTCTCATGCTAAGCCTTTTATTGGTGAGTAAGCCTATGTTATCTTGCCTGTATCGCGGTAATTTCTGTGAATCTTAAAACACTGCTGACATTTTCTTGTATTAAACATTAGGAGCAGGTCCAGAGGGAACTGTGCCTCATTATTTTTTCTTTGAATGTTTCCTTCTTTCTTAAACTTCCTCATTAAATTAGCCATTATCTTCCCTGGGTGTAAAAGTAGCTGACACAAAAGGGCCACATTGATGGTATAGTGATGAGTTTTACAGAATCAATTTTTAATTTTAAAATAACTAAATTGGAAAGGAGATGAAGCATGCAGTTAAAACAAATTAAAACTGATAATGATTATCTGTAGAAAAAATTGTGTCCTGGTTTTTCTCGTAGTCCATATCTCTTACAAAACTAATTCCAGTCTCATCAAATTTACTTGTTATCGGCAGATTTTGTTTGTTTGTTTTTAATATTCTTCTGTAACAGAAAAGCTGAACTTGTTGTCAAAGATCGATTGTGTGATATGAGTTTTGAGCCATAGGTTATTATTTATTTTTAATTGCATGTTTCCAGAATTTTGTGAAATGTTTTACAAGTGATTTCTAAGTGATAGTCACAAACACGTGTGAACATGCATATCCATACACAAGAACCCACAAACCACAAATGCATCTTGTAAGGTGTTGTGAAAATTTGTGATTGTTATTTTTTAATGTTTTCAACTCTGTTTAGGTTGTAATTCAAATGTGCTCATACTAAAAACCTAAGCTAGTTTTAGTACTCTTTTTCTCTCAATTCTTATATTTAACATAATTGTTGGCATTATCCTTAATATCTGTCCAATGTGGGTATTGTTCTTTATCCCAATTTCTATCACTGTAGTCTAAGTCACTAGTATATCTACTTTGATCCCTGTCTTATCTATCATTCCTACCTCTGCTTTTATTACTAAATTGCATACCACACACAGAAGCCAAAATGATCCACTTAAAACATAAATCAGATCATGTTGCTTTCCTACGTAGATTTCAATGACATTTCACTGAATTTAGAATAAGATGCAAACAATTACCATGGTCTGTGAGAGACTATACAGTCAGACAACTACTCATGACATTGCCTTTCTCTCCACTGTTTCTCTCATTCATTTGACTTCATTAATACTGGACATGTTGGTGTTCCTTGGAAATAACAATTCTTTTCTGGCTCAGGCCCTTTATGCTTGGTGTTTCTTCATCCTGGACTATGCTTTGCCCACACCTTGATCTGAACTACTGCCTTTCTTCATTAAGGGATTTGCCTAAACATCTCAACAGAGAGAGTGTCCCTTAATAATCCTATTTAAAGTGGCATGATAGAAGTAGAAAATGGTTTATTTTGTTTAAAGTGCTGCAAAATGTTGAAACTTAATATTTTAGGGAAAAATCACTGAAGATTTTTTATTGTACTTTTTCTCATCAGCTAGAAAAGTGGGAGAAAATAATGTATATTCATACAGTACAGCAAAAATCTGAGGAAACTGGCTCCTTAGGAAGCCAGGAAAATGGTTCCTTAACTACATAACACAGTAAAGATATAAAATTCTATTTTACTTATGATTATAAATAATTGGGGCAATGTTTTTCTGACAGTGCTGATATGGCAAAACCATATATGCAATATCTATATTTGTTTGGTGCCTTGGATTTTACAGTTTCACAAATATTTGTATGGTTTTCTTCAAAATCATCCTGTGACAACAAAAAATAGTACTACTTTTATTATCGTCATTTATACATGAGAAACTGAGGCCTCAAATAGTGAAATGGCCTGCATCCACAACCTACAAGTGTTAGATTTTGTACCTTATGCCAACTTTTATAACTACAAATTTAGTATTTTTTTTCATAGTAGTATATAACAGAAGATCTAAATGGCAGAGAAAAATATACAAATCCAAATAGTCAATCTGATTAGATCCATGTTGATGAATTATCTATTAATTTTGAGGGTGTTGAAACAAATACTGAACCATTTCTGTCTATGCAAGGAAAGATACTTTTTCTCTTGCTATAGCTATAAAAGAAAAAAAAAAGAAATTACAATATGATTGTAGAGAGTTAACAGTAGTCTTTAAGTTCCTGAGTTTGTCACCACAAATGTGAGGCTTTCAGAGACCTTAAAATTAACTACCTCCATTGCCAATTGACCAGCTGCACAAGACAGCATATATTAACTGGATTAAACAAGCTTAATATGTTTTTCTTTCTTTCTAGCAACATGAGCTACATGAAAATCTCCAAAGAGAATGCGTTTCTTGACAAGATTTATTCCTGACAAACTGTCAAAGCAGCATAAAGCCAAGGCTCCAAGGAATGAATATAAATGAAGATCGCCACCCTATGTACAACATGCAAGAAGGTGATTTCTCCAGGTCATAGATCCTGGTGGTGTATGTTTAGATCTATTAGAATTCTAGATATGAGAAGCACTGTGTGGCTACTCAAACCTTATTTTACAATTATAGAGGGAGCACCACACTTTAATTATGATGGTTCTAGAATCCCACTGTCATGACCACTGCTTTAAACTTTAACATGTTATTATCAGAGAAATTAGCACAGAACACAAAGTTTCAGTTTAAAAATGTCTGTCATTGTTTATTGTTTAAATTTGTATTAATTTCTACTATTTTCAATGTTCTATGTTAAATTCCAAGGAAGACACATAGATGATTATTGATTTTCTGCCCTATCATGGTTATTGTCTAGAGGATGGATGAGATGTTTATGTAGATGACCAGAGGATGAAGAAGAAAGTAATAATTTCTATAAAAGAATATGAAGTTTTGGAGTTTGGGAAAATGCTTATTCTTATCATAGAGTCTGGGTTTCAGAGCTGGGGGATTAGAGATTATTTAGTCTGTTCTTGTCATTTCAGATCTGAGGAAATCTAAGCCCTGGTTGGAAAAATAGTTTTTTTTTAGTTCATACAGCTACTTAGTAACAGATTCAGTAGCAAAACAAGCTATCTGAGTTCCTAGTCTTCTGATACTTATAGGAATGGATGCACACAATAGTTAAGGATAATAGTTAGCCTTGGAGCTCAGAGGAATTGAACACCTGGATGTATTTTATACCAGGCAGACAACTGGTTGCCACATTCACCATTTAGAATCGTGGCCAGCTTCTCATACCATATCAAACTATGACTTTTCCAATGGGAGCTCTTCAAGGAAATGGCCCAGGGCTTTAAAAAAAGAAACAAATCATTCTCAGCAAACTGACACAAGAACAGAAAATCAAACACCACTTGTTCTCACTCATAGGTGGGTGTTGAACAATGAGAACACATGGACACAGGGAGGGGAGTATCACACACTGGAGTCTGTTGGGAGGGAATAGGGAAGGGACAGCAGG
>CAUYLG010042343.1:0-14651 GCA_963573385.1 Cacajao melanocephalus
TATCATAAAGACACATGCACACATACATTCACAGCAGCAGCATTCATAATAGCAAAGACATGTAGTCAACCTAGGTGTCCCTCAACAGTGGACTGAAGAAATGTGGTAAATAAACAACATGGAATAATTCACAGCCATAAAAAATAACAAAATCACAGCCTTTGCAGCAACATGGATGCAGGTGGAGGTCCTTATCCTACGCAAATTAATGCAAAAACAGAAAACTAATTATTGCAAGTTCTTACTTATAACTAGAAGTTGCCCTGGGTACACATGGACATACAATTGGGAAAAACAGACACTGAGCACTCCAAAAGGAGTATGGGAGGAGTGGGGGGCAAATTTTCCATGTATTTGTACGTGGAAAATTTATGTTATTAAGTAAACAAAGCAAAATACCAAATAATGGGTTTCATCTAGGGTTAAATTTACTTGGGAATACTTAGTAAAAATATAGGCTACTGTCCTCATCATCTCAGAACTACTCCACCAGAAATTCAGGGGACAAGGCCTAGAATTCTGCATTTTTGATACCACTGATGGCTCTGATGTGTTAAACAATTCGTAATGAAATCTGATTATATAACATGACATATACCTTAGAAAATTTAAAAATTATACATTTGGATATTATTCATTTTAGTCTCAGATCATCATACTATCTTTCAATTTAAAATAAGATCTGATGTGGTCCCATCAATGGTGTAGGGAATCTATCAAATTATTTCTACTCCACCAAATAGCAAGAAGTTTAAAAATTCTTTTAAATCTAGTTATTCTAGAAGTGCTACAGAGTTACTCCGCTGGGGGTTATTTTTGTAAATGGCAATGATTCTGTTAATGTGAGACAGAGGCAGAGAGAAGTCATGGAAGATGAATTGTATTGGTGGTGATGATGGAATCATAATAGCTCAATTAAAAATCAAGATCAGCTAAATAATTCGTGGAGTTCAGAGCAATACGAAAATGTGGCACTTTTGTTCAAAAGTTATGAAGAATGTTAAGACAGCAACAGCACAGCATTAAACCAAGCATGGGGCCCTTCTAAGCATAGGGTCTTTTGTGACTTCCCAGGTTGCACGCTTATTAAGCTGGTTCTGCACTTAATACTGTAAGAGCAAGTTGACATTTAGAAAATAATTGTGGTCTCAACTTTTCATACACTTACTATCATTTTTTGGAACCAAGAGTTCTGAGCAAGACTGCAAATAAGTCTTTATAAAGGATGTTCATTTTTCAAGCACTCTTTCCTCAGGTGACCTAATTAGTATATATTTTTTTCAAACCTAAAGCATTTCTTGCATGGTGATTTAAATTCATCCCACGGAAATTTCTTGCTTCTGTAAATAAGCTTTTAAAAATATTTTAATGTCTCCATATAATAAAATCTTTGTATAATAATAAACGTTTATGAGGGTAATGCCAAACATACATTTTAGAAATACCTAAGTATCTGAATATCTTTTATCTAAAATATAGAAGCCATTTTAGCCAGTTGCTATTTCTTTTATTAATCTTCAATTATTCTAGGAAACAAAGAATATTTTTACCTTACAGAATTATTCATCCTGAGAGGTTCAAAGTGTTGAGCCTTGGAACAACTGTAATTTTCTCAAACCCTTTTCACTATCAAATTCCCTCTAGTGGAAAGAGAAATTATTTCTTTTTCATTGTGCTGCAATGTTATTGGTGAAGTTTTCCTATTTGAACTGTTTTATGACTGGTAGAACATCCTGCTGTCTTTTGAGTAATGATGAAGGGGTGTATTAAATGTTAAAGTCCTTTTATAATCCTTCTGAATTTAGATCTTACAAAAAATTAGATAATAAGGCTTGGCTCTCACAAAATATGTACTTTCTCAACTCCTCCCCCATTCAATGCATATTTGGTATAAATCTAGAAGAGGAAGTCTTTCTTTTTTTTTTTTTTAATTAACTGTAATGGACATTACTGTATCCTTAAGCATTCGAGGAGAGTCTTAGCTCATGGACATGTACAATGGAGTCACTTACATTAAGCCTTAAGCCACATCTTTAAATTCTCACTATTAACAGAATCCTTGAGGTCCTGGGTCTGTATATTGCGGTATGTTCTAGTTAATTCTTAAAGATTTAATTCAGCAGTAGGAGTATTCCGTGTGGGTTTATTATTGTTTCTGATTTTGTTTTTCATCAACTGTAGTTATAGTAATAGTAAAGACAATTTATAAAGCACGAAATTTAAATAACATGAAAACATCCTTACAGTAAACCTATAAAATGATTATCATTTCCATTGCACTGAAGAAGAAAAATACTCAGAGAACCACATGATCTTCAGTAAGGTGAGAATACTTTTCTTGAACCTGATTCTTCAGCTTCCAAATCCCGTGATTATTATCCACACACCACTGAGGTCCAGCATGTAAGTGTATAATGCTCCATCTTCACCATAAGCTTCCCTCTCCTACGCCTTATAGCTATACATGTTTCACTAGTTTCATCATATTTCCTCCATTTGCTGCCCCATGAGGAACTGGTTAGTTCATTTTACATATCGTTTATCTGATACTTTTACTGTTTATTTATGCCTGTTTACTATTTTGCCTTCTTCAAAGTCCAACAAAGTTTTTCCTCTGGAAATAGTCTCTAAATCTAAACCACATGTAGTTCTGTTAACACATAAGGATATGGTTTGTATTAAGTGCCAGGGTAGCAGTTAGTTGTATTAGAAGGAAAATGACCAGAGGCAGAGAAACCCATCTATGACTTACAAGTCACGTGATATTTTACAGTATATATTCGAGTTTTCTCAACCATTAGAGCGCTAATAGCCACCACTTACAGTTTTGTAAAGATGAAAGAAATAATAGCTAAAACACCAACTATAATAATTAACAAATGGTAAGTCATTAAAATATTATTTCCTTTTTATAGGTCTATCTGTACATCAATTCTATAATCTACATAATACCTGCATTCTAATTACCTGTTATCTTCAGTGCTTTAACAATTAATTATTTTGGTTAACTTGTGTTTTTCTAGGAATCTGTCCATTTTATCTAAGTTCTAATGTGTTGGTATAAAGTGGTTCATAACATTCCCTTCAAGTTTTTTAATTCTGGAAAAGTCTATAAAGATGTCTCTTATTTTTGATGACAATTTTTGCCTTCTCCATTTTTTCGGTGGCCAGCCTATCTAAAGGAATAACAATTTTGTTAATTTTTTGATAAATATCTTTTGTTTTCAATATTTTTTTCTTTGCTCTCTAATTTATTGATTTATAATCTACTCATATTCTTATTCTGAGTTTTGCTTTCCTTTTAATAGGTATTTAAAGTGGAAACTTAGATTAATGATTTTCTGTTTGTCTTTAGCTTTTAGTAGATTGGCTCTAATTTCTCTACTTTGTGTTTACCCTATCAGAGATTCTTTCAGGATCTTGAATCAATAGGGTAATTTTGAAAAAACAACACATTTTGTAAGTTTTTAGCCATTTTTTCAGATAGTTTTTCCAGCTCTGTTTTATTACTTTTGTAATAACAGCAGGCTGCAACTTTTCATATGCATGTTGAGATGCTTATGACAGCATGACAAGTTTCTGAGGCTCTGTATACTGTATTTCTATTGGTTTTTTTATTTTTATTTTTTTTTCTATTTCCTGGATGGAAACCTATGGTTCTGTCTTCAAATTCATTGATTATTTCTTCTGACATATAAAATATTTTGCTGTGTCTATCTACTAATTTTTTTTATTTTGTACAGTTTTCAAGTTTAGAATTTCCACACTATCTTTTTTATAGATTGTATTTTAATATTACTATCTTTTATTTAATTTTTATGTATTTTACTTATTTAATTTAGCTTCTATTAGCTTCATTTCATTTCCTGAAAATGGATCATACTTCCCTGGTTTTTTTTTTTATATATTTAATATTGTTTTTTGAAAAACAGACATTTTAGAAAATATGTTGTAGCCATACTAGATTGTGATTTATTTTTCTGAGGACTGTGGTTTTGTTTGAGTAACTGTTTAGACTTAAACTTTGGAATCTGTCTCCCCCATGGTGTGCAGCCCTTGTGTCTGCTCCATTACTTTTTTTTTCAATCCTTGTTTTACGTGTTAACCTGGCTTCTTAGAGATTATCCACATGTATACACAGCTTAATGATCAGTCAATAATTTTGGCAAGATTATGTTCAACATCTTGGACCCTCCAAGTCTTCCTCACTCTACCACGTGACCTTTCTAAAGGGTTGAAGAATGCAGGCAGAGTTGCAGACAATTTTCATGTCTCCCTTTTTTTTTCACGTTTCACTGCAGTAGGTTGGTTCATTCTTGTGCACGCATAGTATTTCAGTCAGTCTGGGGTATGTGGGGAGTGTATCTCACCCTCCTATGGCTTTTCCATTTCTAAATATTCCCATTAAAAACATACCTTGCTAGTCTGCTCCTCTCCTTAAAAGTCACCCCAGCTTTAGGATACCAATGCTACAAATGCTTACCGTTTGTTCCCAGTCTCATTCATCACTTTTGGATATCAAAAGTGCCCGCCACCACTTCCAGATTTTAGCCCATCCCACTGGTAATAAAATTCTAGATTTTACTGAAAACTACATGTTGATGAAATTACCATTCTCATCAAACTAGCTGGAGCCATAGAGCCCCACTGTTCTGACTTGAAGCTTCTGTGTTTATTCAAGAATGAATGTTTTATATTTATTGAGTGCTATGCTCCATTTCTCATGTCCTGAAATAATTGCTTTTGAATATTTTGACTTATTTATATATTTACTATTTGGGCAGAATCACGGACCTCTAACCACCATACCAGAAGTTCTTTTGTTTGCCATACACTTTTGATTGACATTGTATTGTATTGATAGGTTAATCTGAAACACCAACACATCATAACGTAAATATTTCATCAAGGAAGTTTTTTGCAGAATTCATATAATTTCTTTTTTTAAAAAAAAAACAAAACAAAACAGAGTCTCACTTTGTTGCCTAACATAGAGTGTAGTGGTACAGTCTCAGTTCACTGCAACCTCCACCTCCCGGGTTCAAGTGATTCTCCTGCCTCAGCCTCCCCAGTAGCTGGGATTACAGGCATGAACCACAGTGCCCAGTTAATTTTCTTTTGTATTTTTAATAGAGATGAGGTTTCCCCATGTTGACCAGGCTGGTCTCAAACTGCTGACCTCAAATGATGCACCCACCCTGGGCTCCCAAAGTGCTGGAATTACAGACATGAGCCACCATACCCAGCCTACATATAGTTTTTAAACTCAAGATTTTTTAGAAAATAACCCACTGTGAAACACGCATAAAATGAAAAAGAACTTAGTGGAAGCATGTGGAAGGGTGGCCTTATAGGGTGAAGCTGAGATTGGAGATCAGAAACATTTAGAAGATTTTGATGGCAGCAGCCACTCCAGACAGCCCATAGCTGCCAACATGCCAGCTGCAGCAGGGAGGTGTGGCTGGGGCTGCATGCTTTATGAAGCCAGCAGGAGCCCAGGAGCAGGCCAGAGCCCTGCCCTTCCAGGTGCAGTTGCAGCATCCCAAACCATGACTGCAGACTCAGGCCTCCCACTCCATGGAGCAGGTGGGAGCCACATCCACTTAAACCATGCCCCCACCCAGACCATGCCTGCAAACCCAAGCCTCCCTGCACTCTTGGGGGCCTGGGAAGGCCCTCCCTGCCCCCATAGGCTCAGAAGTGCCTGCTCCCACCACCTGGCTTCTTCCTGCTGTCAGCACCCACTCCAATCTCAGAGCAAAATCAGGGCTGAGTCCGGGTGCCATAAACAGCAGCAGGAATCAGAGAAGTTCCTAAGTGAAAGTGAGTAGTCCACAGTCAGTCCCCAGCTTCAGGCCAAGGAGGGCCTGAAGGCCAAGGGCTGGGCTGCCAGTCCCATTTACCAATGTGAGAACTTCTGGTGCCTTTGAAGCCCATAAGAGCCCCAGGCTCAGTCAGAGCTGAGCAAACATCAGGATGACCAGTTGCAGAGGGGAGCTACCCACTCCAGGGCCTCCCCTCTGCTTAGAGGACAGAGAGATGATGGGGAGACCAGCTGCAGAAAGAAGCTACCATCTCTTCTGAGAGCTGCAGAGATGATCGGATGACCTGTCTGCAGAGAGGAGCTTCCTACTCCACGGTCTCCTCTCTGCTAGGAGCTAAACACTTGATGGGACACCCTAGCTGTGGAAAGAAGCTACCCACTGCAGATCTCATCTGAGCTGTTCAATCACTCAGTAAAGCTCCTCTTCATCTTACTCACCTTCCACTTGCCTGCATACCTAATTCTTCCTGGTCGCAGGACAAGAACTTGGGACCTACAGAATGGCGAAGCTAAAAGAGCCGTAACGAACAGGGCTGAGACATGCCCCTTGCTCGCCATGTAGTGGGGTGAAGAGGAGAGAAAAGCTGGGGCCCTTTGGGGAGCCCAGACCTGGGAGCTCCCCAAGCCAAGGCTGTGACTCTTTCTTTGGGGGCCCTGCAGTTCCTGGCATCTTCCAGTTTCCAGGCTCCATTACATTCCTCAGTGCAGTCAAACAAGCTGCTTGTGGTGTGCTTGGTCCAGCCACAGCCTCACAGAGAGCTGGCACCCATGCCATCACCTGGAGCTGACTGCCAGTAGAAGCTGGCATGTCTGGCATGTGCAGCAGCTAGACCCCACTCTTGCTCATACACCCTTTGCCGCTGCATGCCTGACTCACAGGCTCCCTTGGAGGTGTGGGAAACAGGCTACTAGCATGAGCCAAGACCAGCCTGCCAGGCCAAGTGGGTGGAACAAGCCCAGTGGGCCCAAGGAAAACTTGGGAATGGTGTTACCAGTCACAGGTTCCTGGCCAGAAAAGCAACACCCCAAATATCCTGTAACAATTTCATCCCCCAACAGTGCTTTGGTTTTCCAGAGGGCATAGTCACCTAATAGATCAAAAAATGGTTTAATCTTCATTGTTTCTTTATCATTATTTTCTTCTTTGCTTTTGTATCCTTAAATTATAACTGGCATGCTTAATGTATTTGCTTTATTAATTGTTTTGTTTTTGTTTTTATGATTTCCACAGATTTTGGGGAAATAAGTGGTATTTGGTTATATGAGTAAGCTCTTTCATGGTGATTCGTGAGATTTTGGTGCACTCATCACCAGAGCAATATACACTGTACCCAATTTATAGTCTTTAATCCCTCACCCCCTTCACTCTTTCCCATAGCCCCAAAGTCCATTGTATCATTCTTATGTGTTTGCATACTCATTGCTTAGCTCCCATTTCTGAGTGTGAATATACGATGTTTGATGTTTCATTCCTGAGTTACTTCAATTAGAATACTGGCCTCTAATTTCATCCAGATTGCTGTGAATGCCATTATTTTGTTCCTTTTATGGCTCAATAGTATTCCATGGTGTGTGTGTGTGTGTGTGTGTGTGTATAAATATATATATATATATATATATATATATATATATATATATATATGTATATATACCACAACTTTTTACCCACTCAATTGGCATTTGGGCTAACTCAACCCCTTTAACAACAGCTGCAAATAATAATAATAATACTCAGGAATAAATCTAACCAAGGAGGTGAAAGACCTCTACAAGGAAAACTACAGAATACTGCTTAAAAGGATCATATATGACATAAGCAAATGGAAACATATTTCATGCTCATGGATGGGTAGACTCAATATTGTGAAAATGACAATACTGCCAAATGCAATATACAAATTCAATGTAATTCCCATCAAAATACTACAATGATTCTTCACAGAACTAGAAATGACAGTCCTAAAATTCATATGAAACCAAAAAAGAGCCCACATAGCGTATGTAAGATTAAGCAAAAAGAACAAATCTGGAGGCATCATATTACCTGACTACAACCTAAACCACAATCACCAAAACAGAATGGTACTGGCATAATAGGCACATAGACCAAATGAACAGAATCAAAAACTCAGAAATAAAGACAAATACTTAGCCAACTGATCTTCAACAAAGCAAACAAAAAAGTAAGGTGGGGAAAGAACATCCTAGTCAACAAATGCTTTATTATCTGTTTTGAATAATTAGGTAACCAAAATTATGGCCTTCTCCTAAGACCTTTTTTGGCTATGTCTCTTTGGATTTTATATATAGTGTTCCATTTTCATTATGTTTTTACATTTTATTTGTGTTTTAAACTAAGTTTTGACTATGTTTTTATGTATTTTTTTTCTGTTTTTTTAAAATATTTCATTCTTGTTTGAGTTTAAAGTATTTATTTATATTCTACTGGATCAATGTATCTTAGGTGCTATATGTAGAAATTTATTATAGAGTACTGTATGAACATTTTGTATTTGAATTATGCATATTTTAAAATGATTTCTTTAACATATGATATTGAATATGCTACTTGGTTTCATCTCATTATTATTTCTCAGTTTATTTTTGTCTTCATTTAATTTTCATTTATAGATGGTTTTTAAGCAGAAATAATAAAATCTGTTTATCATTTCCTCATATTTCAAAATGCATCTTTGTTTTCTTTCTCACATTTTATGTCATTGGAAGTTAATTTATTTTGTGCTTGGTAAATTATATGTTCTTTTTATTATAATATCATGGCTCTCATCTTATAATAATATGCTAGCAATTACTTTATTTAGTTTTGATTAGTTTTTCACTTGTATTTTTACACTTTGGATATTTTTTGCTTTTTTACATAACTTTTTGTGTTTTGGTTTTGTTTGGCTAAATTTTTGCATTATGCATTGTTTTAGGTCATTTTTATAGTCATTGACATTTTATAGTCATTTATATCATTTTTATAGTCATTGACCTACTTCTACATATGTGATCTCAGTTCTGGATTTTGCTCATTGTTAGTTTCTTTTGAAACACAATGTCTATTATGTCTTTTGATATCTAAACTAGTCTCTATTTTGTTATGATTGTTTCCTTTGGAAAGTAGAATGTTATTTTCATTTACATGTTTATATGACCTTTGTAAACTTTATGTATATTAATTTATACTTATATAATTAAACACATTGTTTTATTCTATTTAACAGAAGACAAAGAAGTTGTGTAATTTTTGGCAATGTTTCTTCTTTTCTACTACTTTTCATTTTCTCACTATTTTATCCCACATATTTGTCCCAAACTGGGGTATGTGTGTGTTTACATGTGTTTAGGGGTAGCCGTCTTTCATTCAATTACTCCACTGGTCATATTAGCCATGTTCTTTTTCCTTCTATATTGCTTTTAATACTGATCCATTGATTATATGTCCCTTATAACTTGTATTCATATTACATATTGTTCTTTAAATCTATAGCCAGTATATATAGACTAAGATACTGTAATGTAGCCCTCTTTGATAAACCTTTCAACGTATAATTAAAATATTTATGAAGGACCTAAAAGATACACAACAAAAAGAAACCAGAAAGTAAGAGTATTAGTTATTAAAAATAACAAGGGCAATTTTATTATTGTTAGAGATAATTTTTACTAGTTACAACATAAATAGGTCTGTACTGAAAAGCAAATTGACACTTTCATTAGCTTTGTCCTAAGAATCCAACAATTATATGAAAACTACCATCAGTTTAATCTTGACAAATGTATATATATACATTTTATGTAGGTACAGATAGAGGTTGGCCCTGGGGCCCTTGTAAATATAGCTCAGGCCTCTCTAGTTATGGATGCAACAAGGACAATACAGAAAGGGGTCACAACATGGGGCAATCAATGTGTTCAGGACATCTAAAGTATTGATTAATACATATGTATGTATTAATACTGGAAAACAACTGTAGTAATTGGTCTGGAGGAAATAATGGATGGTGAGCGTGGGGTCCTAAAGACAATCTGCATCTCTTTATAATGCCAGATCTCCAACTGAAGTTCATGGAAAAGTTCTAGGCAAAGAAAGTTTGGTTTTCTCACTAAGGTGAGAGAGGGGCTGTTTTCACAGGTGAAAACACATACATATATATATATATATATATATATTATAATATATATATATATATAATATTATACAATATATTATATATATAATGCACATTTTGAGAGCCCTAGGACATTCCTCTTTCTTCATCTAGAATGGCCTGGGGTGAGGTGAATCTGTAGGATACTAATGACTCCTTGGAATTCTGGCTTCGACTGCCCTATATCAGTGTCTCTCTTATTCTTTCTTCCTGTTGTTTAGAATATTATCCCCAATATTTTTCTAAAGAGCAGGAAGAAAGTACCCCCAATACTCTTCTAAAGGCGAGGAAGGGGCTGGAAATCTGCCTGGTGTCTGTTCTGCCCACAATGCCAGCAGGCCCTACGGAAGGAGTGGGGAAAGCATAGGTCAAGAGGGAGACCCTGTCATGCCTGAATTCAGCCTATGCCCAGATAACTTGTTTGGCTTGACTATGCACCACAAATTCACCACCCCCCCACACGCACACGTGTGTGCATGCGTGCACACACACACACACATACACGCACTCTAGTCTTAAACTGCCTCTAAACTTATGCCATCATCTGGTGAGTACTATCTTAATTTTTTATACCGACAGCCTTTTTTGTCAACTTTTGGGCATTTGCCTAGGGATAGCAGTATGAGAAGAAAAAAAAAGATTTATTCTGGAGACAGAATATGTGGTTCAAGGTACCATTCTTCCACTTTTCCACTATTTGACCTTAGTTAAGCTACTTGATGCTTCTGAGCTTCAGAGATCAGCCTCAAAATGCCAGCCTGATCATTACCAGAAGGCAGTTCTCTGCTAGTGAGAGAGGAATCGGTGATAAATACTGCAACTTCCCAATCTCTCGATAGACAATTCTAAGTCATAATTTGCATGGTTCCTCAAAGGTCCCTAGAAGGATTGAGTCCCAGTTTCACACAATAGTAATTGCTCCACTAATGCACTGTACAACGGTAAAGTTACTTATCTTTCCCATTCCCACATTGTGCTTCCTGAGATCACCTCTCCTACAAACTCCTGCCCTTAACTCCTTGTTTCAGCACTAGCTTAAGGAAGAACTCAAACTTATCATCTCATTATGTTTAAGACAATCCACAGTCACTCTCCAAGATAAATTCAACATCTGCTTGTTCAAACAGGCAGTTTAAATAACGGTGTGGTAGGAATAACCACCTCTGCAAGTTTCAAGTCTTTGACAGTGGGAATTAATTCTGTACTTCTTCAAGAAATGCTACTGCTTCTGATTTTGCTGTCATGGCAAAAGGTCGACACCAAGAATGTAAACTCACCTTTTGCTATATAATAACCCTTACTTCATGGATCAGGGTAACAATGTGGGGATCTGCCCGCTGCGAGGTAGGTAGATAGGTAGGGAGGGAGACACAGAGAGAGATGTTTCCTCTACACATGCCAGGACTGGGGAAATAATCACAGATGTGTGTGCAGTCCCAATTGGACCTACCCAGAGACGGACTCTGATCAAGATCTTTTCCAACATTTAATATTTATAAGCCACATCATGGTAGACAGGGAAATAGTGAGGTTAAAAACTAGCTTTTCTTCAAAGTCACTAATAACCTATAGAAAACCTAAAAAAAAAAAAAGTCCCTTTTTCCACTGCACACACCCTGGAAAATGGCCATACATCTGGAAGGCTTGAAGAACGACTTATATCCTATATTGTGGCCACACTGTCAAAAGTCTAGGCCCCTCCTCAGACAAGGAGCTCTAGGTCTGCAAACTGAGTAAGGGGCTATGAATTGTCACTATGGTTGAGTCAGGTTTCTTTCGATAGTACCTGGAATGTATTTGTTTGTATATGTCTAGACTGCCCCTATATTTCATTCCTAGGGTTCCCACTAGTGATTCCTTATCAACACAGAAGCCTGGGAATCAAAACACTCCAAGTTCCATTTTGTGAATCACCCATGGAAATTGGGCCCACTTGTGCTGAAGTGCTACCATTTTTGTCTACTATTCTGTGATCCATTTATTTCTACTATAATTGGGGAGCCCAAATACATGCTGGCATCATCTGTGATCATTTTTAGTCTTCAGAGGACAGAGTCCAAAGAACATTTTATTGATTTCAATTTTTTTTGCCACAAAAAGAGTGTTCACTAGGTTTCCCTAAGGTTAAGAGATGGCTGAGCAGGTTACACATAATATTTTCATGCCAATATTCCCAACTCCTTGAATTTTCAAAATCCTGCCTCTAGATTATGCTATTCCCTATGGTAACATCTTTAAGGTAGGCACATAGTCATACACGTGAACCAACATTATAATCACAAATTACAGATGACTACATTCATACTAATAACATAGGCTGAATCCAACTTTCCATTTTGTTATTTTTCATCCAGTGTCCTTACAATCATTTCTATACATGGTTGGAAATACAAATTTCCAACCTCGTCTGTTGCAGATAGAAATCAGCAAGATTCTGCACTATTTAAGTATCTATGTTATCTCCTCCTTGAATGGACAGTGTCCTTCCCTGGAGCTCTGCTGGAAGGTAACTGCAGTAATTGGTCTGGAGGAAATAATGGATGGTAAGAGTGGGTCCTAAAGACAATCTGCATCTCTTCATAATGCCAGATCCCCATTTGAAGTTCTTGGAAAAGTTCTAGGCAAAGAAAGTTTGGTTCCCTCATTTAGGTGGGAGAGGGGCTGTTTTCACAGGTGAGAAGGATTTTGCAGCAATTTTCTATCTAAGATTCTCAGCCATATTTGAGTGTGCCCAAATTTCTTCAATTCCATCTCTCAGAATCTCTCCAGTTCCTGTTCATTTTCCTTTAGAGTAAGAGGCCTGGAAAGGATGAGATTTAAATGACTGTACTATGCTATAACTTGTACAATCAAGTTCTGGATCTGATCTTCCACTACATCTGTCTTGCAGCTACAGGAGTTAAGGGATTCCTTTAACAATAATCCAGAATCAAATGATTCTGCATCCATGACTTGAATGGTATCGCCTAGGCAAGAACTTCATGACTGAAACACCAAAACAATGGCAACAAAAGCCAAAATAGACAAATGAGATCTAATTAAACTTAAAAGCCTCTGCACAGCAAAAGAAACTATTAATAGAGTGAACCAGCAACCAAAAGGATGGGAACAATTTTTTTTAATCTGCCCACCTAACAAAGGGCTAATATCTAGAATCTACACAGAACTTAAACAAATTTACAAGAAAAAACAACCCTATCAAAAAGTAAGTGAAGAATATGAACAGAGAGTTTTCAAAGAAGACATTTATGCAGCCAACAAATATATGAAAAAAAGCTCATCATCATCATTAGAGAAATGCAAATCAAAACCACATTGAGATCCATCTCACACCAGTTAGAATGGCGATCATTAAAAAATCTGGAGACAACAGATGCTGGAGAGGATACGGACGAAAAGAAACGCTTTTACACTGTTGGTGAGAATGTACATTAGTTCAACCACTGTGGAAGACAGTGTGGCGATTCCTCAAGAACCTAGAAACATAAATTCCATTTGACCTACTCATCCCATTACTGGGTATATACCCAAAATATTATAAATCATTCTAATATAAAGATACATGCACACGTATGTTTATTGCGGCATTGTTTACAATAGCAAAAACTTGGAACCAACCCGAATGCCCATCAATGAGACTGCATAAAGAAAATGTGACACATATACACCATAGAATACTATGCAGCCATAAAAAAGGATGAGTTCATGCCCTTTGCAGGGACATGGATGAGGCTAGAAACCATCATTCTCAACAAACTCACATAAGAACAGAAAACCAAACACTGCATGTTCTCACTCATAAGTGGGTGTCGAATAATAAGAACACATAGACACAGGGAGGGGAACATCACACAATGGGGTCTGTTTGTGGGTGGGAGGCTAGGGGAGGGATAGCAGTGAGTGAGGGGATTGGGGAGGGACAGCATTAGGAGAAATATTTAATGTAGATGATGGGGGGATGGATGAAGCAAACCACCATGGCACAGTATACCTATTTAAGAAACCTGCACATTCTGCACATGTACCCCAAAACTTAAAGTATAATTAAAAAAAAAAGAAAAAGAAAAAGAAAATAACGTGTTACTTCTGATACCTATGACTTTGTGGACTACGATCCACAAAATTCGTGCTTGCTCTGCCATTACTGCAAATATTAATTTAGAGAGTATGTTGTAGAGAATGTGATATTCCGTTGACAGTCCAAGAACCCTTGGTTAGTAACAGATTCAGTTGAATGGAATTTAAGAGAAAAAAATGAGTTTTTTTGGAAAAAGAGAAATTCTGCCTCAATTCTGCAGCATCAGCTCCTACCTGGAGTTTTTAGCCTGTTGGCCTGTTCCACAGTTTTAAGATTTACCCAGCCAAACCCCACAACTGTGTAAGCCAAGTCTTTGAAATAAAACCTCATCTATCTATCTATCTATCTATCTATCTATCTATCTATCTATTTATCTAATCTATCTCTCTACCTATCATTTATCTACAATAAAAAGGGTGAAAAAAGAAATTTCCATAATTTAAAAAAATTTAACGCCTTGTAATACCCAGTTCACAGACTGAAGAGAATATTTCTTCTTCCATCTCCAGCCTACATATCATCTCTTTTGTTCAATGTTTCATGATTTACATCAGCATTTTAATCTTAAGTGCATAGATTTCCACTGAAATGTTTG
>CAUYLG010042344.1:0-55098 GCA_963573385.1 Cacajao melanocephalus
AATAAATAACTAAGATCTGTCACTCCCACTACAACCTAGACAATGTATAGACAGATGCTTATCTTGACTTCTGTGAACCACTTAAATAACAATCGAAGTGACAATATATCCACAATGTGGCACCTGGCCCTTGGAATGTCCGGAGACCTGCACTCTCCTCTATGCCCGGGAGATGATTTACGGGACCCCCTAAATGTCTAAATCCCTTCACACCCACCCCCGCCACATGCCCTTACAGGGAAGAAAGGTATAAAGGGTATTGACACCCTCCCTCCGGGGCCACAGGTTGGAGAGACATGAGTCCTCTGTGGTCACCGGCAATAAAGACTCTGCAATTTGGCCTACTTTTGTCTTGGTGTTAACTTTCTATGCTCGGTTCAGTACAACAGTAACACTGTAAACTGAGTTATTCTTCAGGCCTTAGTTGTGCCAGGGTTCTGCTTAGTTCTCCTTCCTCAGTGCCTATATGGGGGGTTACCCACATATGGTATGGAGGAATCTTTCCTGAAGGCATTGTTTTTACTTAAACATGATCAGACCCCCACCTAAGTCACGTACCCCACGCCTACTTCATGGATCAAGACCCTTTCACATGTAATTTCTAGAGTTGCAAGCCTTTAAAAGGGCAAGGATTTTCTTTGTTGGGGAGCTCGGCTGTTAGGCAACTATGCCACTGCTGCTCCTGGCTGAATAAATCACCCCTTCCTTCCAAGTTTGGTGTTCAAGAGGTTTGTTTTGCAGCCTTTCCTGCTTCACTGGGAGACCAACTCCTAGTTTGAGATCTCAGATCATCAAAAGTGAATTTGGAAAATTGGGACAAGTCTCAGTCACCAAAGCTTCCACCTACAGGAAAGTTGTAAATTAGATTTCCCTAAGGGCAGATTTCCCTAAGGGCACCTAAAGTCTGCAACCATAGATTTCACCTCCCCAACCTCTATCTGCCCTGACACCTCCCAGACCAGAGCCTGTAAAACCAGCTAAGACTGCCTTTCTGACCAGTGAAAGGCGGCTCCTCAGCATTTTAGCACAAGCCCTTGGTTCTTCCTGGAATGTCTTCTTCCAGATACCCACATGGATAGCTGCCTTTCCTCCTTCACGTGTTTGCTCAAATGTTACTGTCTTAGTCTTTTTCAGCTGCTATTTTTTTTAATACTATAAATTGGGTGGCTTATCAGCAACAGAAACTTATTTCTCATAGTTCTGGAGGGTGGAAAGTCCAAAAAGGTACCAGCAGATTCATTGTCTGTTGGATGCCCACTGTCTGGTTCATAGGTAGTGCCAAGTTACATCCTCAGTAGAGAGCATCCATTGCCATAGCCTCTGGTAGATAAATCTTTTTCTTACTGTAGTCAGTTCCATAGAAAGTTATGAGTACCTCTGAAAACTGGAAATGGCCTACCATGACCCATCCAGTAATTCACAGGTTTCCTATTGAGAGCCCTCATGCTTGTTGTACCACGCAGCCTATTTACATGTTAATGCTTCACTCATTGAAAATCAGTGACACACAAGTTAAAATAGATACCCTTTTTCACTTCTCAAATTAGTAATTTTTAAAATTTGTTGCCCACTGTTGGTGAACATAAAATGAAAGAGGCATTGCCATTAAGCTTCAGAAGGAGCTATTTTTCTAGGAGACAATTTCTAAATTATCAAAGCTCCCAAAATGTTTCTACTCTTTAGCCTAATGATCCCACTTCTAAAATTTCCCTTAAAGAAATAATTTTAAAAATAAACTGGAAGAAAAAAAAAAAAAAAGGCTGGGCATGGTGGCTCACACCTGTAATCCTAGCACTTTGGGCGGCCAAGGTGGGAGAATCACTTGAGGTCAGAAGTTATGACCAGCCTGGGCAACATAGGGAGACCTGTTCTCTATTTTTTAAAAAAGAAAATAATTTAAACATTAAAAATAAGATTTATGCAGAATGGGTGTTTTATATGAATGCAACTTATCTTTAATAATGGGTTATTTACAATAGTGAAAGGTATACGTATTCAGAGTCTGTAGAGAGGTACCCTCCAAGAACTTGGGAATGAAGAAATTGTACTTCCCACTGAGAGTTAAACTGCAAAACCAACCTAAGATGGATTAGAATCCAAGGATGCAACATCAGTGGAAAGAGAGAGAAAAGCTACTAGGCTCACTGGCCTTAGTTGAGGGCATTCACTTCCAAAATAAATATTATGTCAGTCAGAAGAGGTTTTAAAACACAGGCACACAGAAACCAGAGAGTGCCATGGACAGGGCTCACACTCGTGTGCAGCGCAGCCAGCACTCGTCCTGTGTTCTGACCTATGACAAGGCCATCCCCAAGATGAGAAGGTGGCACTAGACCCCCCCCCAGAATTGGGCCCTAAGAGGCATCCCACTCCCCTTTTCCTGGAACAAAGCTCACAAAAAGACCATTTGTGTTCTCCAGCACTTGACTACATGGAAACGTAACATTCCAGTGTCTTCCTTCTGGTAAACTAAAAGGTAGTTTCTGAGTGTGATAGTCTTCCAACTGCAAGGTTATTTCAAATGGCTGCACTATAGGCCATACCCTAAGTCGAGCCCTGACAACCCTATGACCTGCATATACACCTCTGGATGGCCTCCTGAAATTAGAAAATCTGAAGTAACTGGAAGATCATGAAAAGGGGAAGAATGATCAACCCCTGCAGTGCTTAATTAACTTGAGACATTCTTCTATTGTTCCTTATTCTCACCTCAATTGATAAGGCAATTGGACTTTGTAACTGACCTTGGTCAACCTCATGACTCCAGACCCTACAACCCCCTCCCAGCTTGCAAAAACCATCCTAAATGGTAACTTCTTTAACTTTTCACTGCCTATCCCAAACCTATATAACCAACTCCCATCCCACCACCCTGCACTGACTGTCTTTTCAGATGTAGCCTGCCTGCACCTGGGTGAATAAACAGCCATGTTGCTCACACAGAGCCTGTTTGGGGGGTCTCTTCATTTACCAAGGCAGGTGGAGAGGATATCATTTATGCCACTGCTACCATGAATAGTCCCTGGGACAGTTATATGTCTCATTCAAAGATTCACAAAGTGACATCATGATATCTTCCTCGGGCTCCTGTGCAATGAGGTTAGCACAAATCAGTCTTTCAGAACTTAGTCACCCCTGGGGACTACAGGAACCAGTTCCAATGGATCTGTTCACACCAGTTCCACATGCAGGAGTCTATTACTGATTTCTACAAGGAGAAAGAAATCTGAAACAACCAAAATGTTCAACATTAGAGCAACTCTTGTACATTATGCTACATCTATCCCATGTAACATTATGCAGTTGTTACAATTTTTGTTTTTTAAGAAAATTTAATTACTTGGAGAAATAGTTATAATACAATGTGTTTAAAATTATGATTCATATTCTAGAAACCAATTTGGCAGTTTCTTACAAGATTAAGCATGCAAATACCATACAACCCAGTAGTGACACTTGGGCATTTGTCCCAGAGAAATGAAAACTTAGATTTTTGTACAAAAACCTGCACACAAATGTTTATTAATAATAGCCAAAACTGGAAACAAGCCAGATGTCCTTCAACAGCATGATTCCACGTATAGAACATTTTTGAAAAACCAAAATGTAGACATGGAAAATAGATTAGTGAAGGCCATGAAGAGGGATGGACATATGGGAAGGGAGTGAGGAAAGAAGGGGTGTGATTTTTAAAATGGTGATGGAATTGTTCTGCATCTTGACTGTGGTTATGGATGCACAAACCTAATGTGATAAAATTGTACAGAACTAAACATTTTTCGTGCAAGTAAAACAGAATTTTGAATAAGATCAGTTAAATGTCAGTATCCTGGTTATGATATTGTATAAGATGTTACTATTGGAGAAAACTGAGTAAAGGGTACAACGAGATCTCTCTGAATTATTTCTTTTTTCTTTTTTTCCTTTTATTTTTAGTTGGCATATAATGATTGGATATATTTATGGAATACAGAGTAATATTTCATTTCTTTCCCTTTATTTTTTTAATTTTTTAGACAGAATCTCACTCTGTTGCCCAGGCTGGAGTGCAATCACGCAATCTCAGCTCACTACAACCTCTGCCTCCCGGGTTCAAATGATTCTCCTGCCTCAACTTCCCAAGTAGCTGGGATTACAGGCATGAGCCACCACACCGGGCTAATTTTTGTATTTTTAGTAGAGACAGGGTTTCATCATGTTGGCCAGGCTGGTCTTGAACTCCTGGCCTCAAGAAATCCACCTGCCTTGGCCTCCCAAAGAGTTGGGATTACAGGTGTGAGCCACCATACCCTGCCCAGAGTGATATTTTAATACACATATACAACATATAATGATCAAATCAGGGTAATTAGCATATCCATCACCTCACACATTTATCATTTCTTCGCATTGTGAATGTTCAAAAATCCTTTGTTTATATTATTTCTTATAACTGCTTATTAATCTATACTTAATCTATAGTTATAACAGAATAAGTTTAATTTTAAAAAGTTGATACAGAACTGTATGTGCAATATGATTGCTTTGCATATTCTTGATCATACAAACACACACAAAACCTTAACAATTATTGACTCTAGGTAGTAAAGGTGTTGGATTTTATAGGTGATTTCTGATTTGTCTTTAGGCTTTTTAATATTTTTCAAATTTCTTACCATGAACATATATTCATTTTATAATTTATAAATATAATGAATGTAATCTTTAATCACAGCATGTTCATTTGTCATAACAACCATGTCTTAGTATTAACTCATACAAAGCCTTTATCAACTAGCTCCCCAAAACTTTTAAGCATAAATTGCTGCTAAACTAAGAATTTCCAATCTTATACTTCTACAATTAAATTTTTGGAACCAAATATAGGACCTCACAGCTGAACTCTGATTACCAAGTTGTGTCATTTTTCTGGCTCCCAGCAATCATGTGCAATTTTAAAACTTTGGGCCAGAAGGACCCTGAGCTTCTTTCACCCTTGCAGTCCTTGCCCTCATGCTGCTACCAAGCATCTTCTGGGAGCTTTGGTCTGTCTACTTAGAGATAATGAATCCTAAATAGAGAAAATGAACCACTTTTTCTCAGATCTCAGACTGTGATCATATCTCCTTGATGAGCAGCTCAAACTAGTGTGAGAACCTGCCATTTGCCTATGCTACCACCCTCCACCCCAGCAAAGTCCCCATTAGCTCTGGGTATAAAACCACTCAAAATGCAGGTAGATGGTCAGTGGTAGGAATTTGCAGGTTTATGGGTCTATAAAATCTTTCACTTTCACTGCTGGAATCATCCAAGTCTCCCAGGTTAATAAGTAACATGGCCTTCACAAGCATCAACTGGAGCACAGCCTGGGAGAATTCCAACTCTGTTGCCACATTTCCTAAAAACCAAAACCATTTCTGCCTTCTGCAATAGCTGTGCTTCTCTGTCATGGTGCACGCTGGTATGAATTCTCTCTTCCAACACATCATTGTCATCCTCCTCAGGGCTTCTCTTCTTATCACTTTCCACTGTCTGTGAGGGGTCACCAGCACTTCTCTTAGGGAAAACTTCTATGTCTCCTTGTATCAGGATCTCAGTCAATGATCGCATCTGGTGGATTCCACTTTCCTGTGCAGATGGCATACAAGCTCAAAATTTCCAGTATCCACCCCAGACTGGTGTGTGCTTGCGAGACACACACGTCCACAGTTGTCTTGTTGCCAGCCCAACACAAACCCAGAATTATAGACCTATGTAATGGTCCCATAATGTATAAATATGTAATGTTTATAACACTAGTAGCAAAAAGGGGTGGGAAAGAACAGATCTATATTGGAACAAAGCTTTTGCGTACTATTTAAACTAAGTCAACATTATTGCAAAGCATAGTGTTTTCAGTTAAGGTGTTAATTGTAATCCCCAGGAAAACAAGTTACAAATAATTTTAAAATATTTGATAAAGGAAACAAAGGAATTATAATGGTATAATATAAAATATATACTTAACAAGAATGCAGTAATGGAAACATAAAGAAACAAAAAGATATAAAATGAACATAAACCAGAGACCCAAATCACAGATGTAAATAATACCTTCTCGGTAATAGTGTTAAATGGAAATAAACTCAGGATTTCAATCAAAAGGCAAAGATCAGTAAAATGAATAACTTTAAAAAACATGATCCAACTATATGCTGTCTACAAGAGACATGCTTTACATTCAGACATAAAGGAGTTGAAGATAAAAGAGTGCGGAGAAATATACCATGCAAACATTAACCAAAGTAGAGGTGTAGTGGCTATACTAACAACACACACACACACACACACACACACACACACACACACACAAACCCAACAATTGTTATTAGAGGATAAAAGTGCATTTTATCATGATAAAAGGGTCGCACCATAAGGTAGATATAACAATTATAAGCATACATGCACCAAAAATATGTCAGGCAAAAACTGACCAAATAGAGAAACTGGCAATTTAAGAATAACAATTTTATAATTTAATAATAAACAGAACAAATAAATAGCTGAAAGATAAACATAGAAAATTGAAGAGCAGAACAACATTATAAACCAACTAGACTTAACACATTTCTATAGTACACTCCCCGCAACAGCAGCAGAATATGCATTCCTCCCAAGTGCAGATGAAACATTCTCCAGGATAGATCATGTATTAGACCACAAAACAAGTTCCAATAAGTTTTAAGAGAAATGAAATCATACAAAGTATTTCCTCTCTAACCACAAAGGTATAAAGCTAGAAATCAGTAACAGAAGGAAAACTGGTAAATTCACAAAATATGTGGAAATTAAACAAAACATTGTTAAACAACAAATAAGTCAAAAAATAAATTACAAGCAAACTTAGAAAAAACTTTCAGATGACTGCAAATGGAAATACAACATACAAAAACTTACGAGATACAGAGAAAGTAATGCACAGAGGAAAATTTATAGCTGCAAATGGCTATACTGAAAAAGAAGAAAGATCTAAAATTAGCAACCTAACTTTATACCTTAAGGAATTAGAAAAACAACAGCAAACTAAACCCAAAACTAGAAGAAGGAAGGAAACAATAAAGATTAGAGCAGAGATAAATGAAATGGAGAATAGAAAAGCAATAGAGACAACCAGGGAAACCAAAAGATTGTTTTTTGAAAAGATCAACAAAATCGACAGATCTTTAGCTAGACTCATTAAAAAAAGGAGAAAGAGGTAAATAACTAAAATTAGAAATTAGGGGCATTTCTACTAACCCTACAGAAAAAGGATTATAAGAGATACTATAAACAATTTATACTGACAAATTAGATAACCACGACGATATGAACAAATTTCTAAAAACACAGTTTACCAAAAGTGATTAAAGAAGAAATAAAAACTTTGAACAGACGTATAATAAGTAAAGAGATTGAATCAGCAATCAAAGTCCAGGGCCAGATGGCTTCACTAATGAATTATAACAAATATTTAAAAATAATTAAAATCAATCCTTCTCAAACTCTTCCACAGAATGGAAGAGCTACAGCTTTCTAGCTAATTCTATGAGGCCAGAATTAGCCTGTTACAAAATCCAGACAAATAAAACACAAAAAGAGAAAACTATAAATCAAAATCCCATGATGAACACAGGATACAAAAATCTTCCACAAAGTATTAGCAAACTAAATCCAATAGCATATTATAATGGTTATATACTGTGACCAACTGGGATTTATCCCAGGAATGGAAGAGTGGTTCAACATAAGAAAATAAATCAATGTAAGACACCACATGAATAGAACCAAAAAAAATCTTAAGTTTATGAAAAAAAAACTCAATTGAGGCAGAAAAAAATTTGACAAAATCCAACACTCTTTCATGATAAGAATACTCAAAAAACCAGAAATAGAAAGGAATACCTTCTACATAATAAAGAACCCTCATGGAAAACCCACAGTTAACATACTCAATGATTAAAGACTGAAAGCTTTCTTCTTAAGATCAGGAACAAAACAAGAATGCCTAACTTTATGGCTGTTATTGAACATTGTGCTGTAACTTCAAGTTGGAGCAATTAGGCAAGAAAAAGAAATTGAAACATCTAAATTGGAAAGAAAGAAGTAAAATTATCTCTATTCACAGATGACATGATTTTACATATAGAAAATATGAAAGAATCCACAAAATAAACTACTAGAGTTAATAATGAATTCAGTAGAGTTGCAAGTGTAAGGTCAACATGCAAACATCAGTTGTGTTTCTATATACCAGCAATAAACAATATGAAAAAGAACTCCATTTAAAATAGCATTTAAAAGAATAAAATACCTAGAAATGAATTTAACAAAGAGAATTATATGTACACTGAAAACTATAAAAAATTGCTGGAAGAAATTAAAGAAGGTCTAAATAAATAGAAGGATGGCCCAGGTTCATAGACTGGGAGACTTCCTAATGTCAAGATGGCAATACTGTACAAATTGGTCAAAAGAGTCAAGACAATCCCTATCAATTTCCAATGCCTTTTATCAGTAATGAAGAACCCAATCCTTAAATTCATTTGTGATTGTGGGGGCCCCAAGTGCCAAAATAATTCTGAAAAAGAACAAAGTTGCAGGACTCACACATGCTAATCTCAAAAATTACTACAAAGCTAGAGTAATCAGAACATTGTGGTACAAACATTGTGGATAGGTGCACAGGCCTATGAAATTGAATTGAGGATTCAGATGTAAACCTATTCATCTATGACCAATTGATTTTAGACACAGGTGCCAAGACTATTTAATGTGGAAAGAATTGTGTCTTCAACAAGTGGTGCTGGAACAACTAGATATCCACATGCAAAAGAATAAAGTTGGACCCTACCTCACACCATATACAAAAATTAACTCAAAATAGATTGTAGAAATAAATATAAGAGCTAAAATTATAAAACTCTTCCACAAAAATACAGAAGTAAATCTTTCTGACCTTGAGTTAGGCCACAGCATATTAGATATTATACCAAAAGCATGAACATAAGAAAAAAATAGATAAATTGGACTTCATCAAAATTTAAAACTTTTGTGCCTCAAAGGGCACCATCAATAAAGTGAAAAAACAACCCACAGAATGGAAGAAAATATTTGCAAATTTTATATCTAATAAGGGATTTGTATTCAGAATAAAGAACTCAACAATTTTATTGATTTTTAATAATAAACCAGTGTAAAAATGAACATAGGATTTAAATAAATATTTCTCCAAGGAAGGTACAAATGGCCAGCATGCACATGAAAAAATGCTCAACATCATTATTAGATAAATCTAAATCAAAACCCCAATTAGTTACTACTTTAAACACACTACAATTATTATAATAAAAAAGACAGTAACAAGTGTCACCATTAATGTGGAGAAACTGGAACCCTTGTACTGCTGGTAGCAAAGTGAAATGATCAGCTGCTTTGGAAAACAATTTGGTGGTTCCTTAAACAATGAAACATAAAGTTTCCAAGTGACCCAGAAATTACATTCATATGTATTTAACCAATAAAATTGAAAACATGTCCTCACAAAAATGTGCACATGAATAATCATAGAAACATTATTTATAATAGCCAACAGGTAGAAATAACCCAAGAATGTATCAACAAAACCCATACAAAGAACGATTATCTGGACACACACATACACACACACACACCCAAAAAATGAGGTACTTATACATGCTACAAATGGAACCTTGAAAACCTTATGCTAAGTAAAGAAGCCAGACTCAAGAGGTCACAGATTGTATAGTCTCATTCATATGTATGATCCATTTATATTAAATGCCCAGAATGGACATAGCCACAGAGACATAAAGTAGACTAGAGGTTGCAAACGACTGAATGCTAGGGCAGTGGCAGGGTGGGGATGGGGAGGGACTGCTAATGGGGGTGGACTCTCTTTTTGGTGTGATGAAAATGTCCTAAAATTAGACAGTGGTGATAGTTGCAAAATTCCATGAACATACTAACAGTCACTGAATTGTACAGTTTAAAAGGGTGAATTTTGGCCAGGCACTGTGGCTCATACCCTCTAATCCCAGCACTTTGGGAAGCTGAGGCAGGTGGATTATCTGAGGTCAGGAGTTCAAGACCAGCCTTGCTAACATGGTGAAACCCCATCTCTACTAAAAATACAAAAATTAGCTAAGCACGGTGGCAGATGCTTGTAATCCTAGCTATTCGGGAGGCTGAGGCAGGAGAATTGCTTGGACCTGGGAGGTAGAGGTTGCGGTGAGCCGAGATCGCATCATTGCACTCCAGCGTGGGTTACAGAGTGATATTCTGCCTCAAAAAAAAAAAAAAAAAAAAAAAGGATGAATTTTATGGTGTCAATTCTTTCTCAATAAAACTGTTATAAATAAAATGTTGTAGCATCTTTTACCTATCCAGTAGACCAGTCCTAAAATTATGATAAGACATAGTACTGATGAGGGTATGGTTAAGTAGGTACTATGTATGCTGAGGGTGGTAGTACAAATTGGTGCAGCTTCTTTCAGGAGTAATTGTACAGTTTCTACCAGTATTTACAATGCATCTACCCTTGGATTTAGCATTTTCAGTTTTAGCAACATGAAATATTGGTATATTCGTATAGGTACATAAAAGATTTGGTAGATTTACAGGTAAATCTGTAAGATAAATTGATGGATTGGCAAAATTCTAAGGAGGTCTGTTAAGTTAATAATATTGTACCAATGTTAATTTCCTGATTATGATAACTATATCATAGTTACATAAGTGAATATTAGGGAAAGCTGAGAAAAGGATATATGGGCACTCTACTATTTTTGTACTTTTTTTTCCTAATTTGAAATTATTCCAAAATAAAAAGTCATAAAAAAGAAGATATACTATTAGGTGAAAATGCAAGGTGAAGAACAGTGTGTATTCAGTGTGCCACTTGAGCAAACATAATGAAGCACATAAGCATATATTCACTTGTATGGGCATAGACTATTTCTAAAGTGATAAGTTGTTAAAAGTGGTTGCCTCTGGCCAGGTGTGGTGGCTCATGACTATAATCCCAGCATTTTGGGAGGCCAAGTCAGGTGGATCACCTGGGGTCAGGAGATGGAGACCAGCCTGGCCAACATGGCGAAACCCCATCTCTACTAAAAATACAAAAATTAGCCAGGCATGGTGATGTGTGCCTGTAATCCCAGCTACTGAGGAGGCTGACAGGAGAATCACTTGAACCCAGGAGGCAGAGGTTGCAGTGAGCAGAGATTATACCACTGCACTTCAGTCTGGGCGACAGAGTAAGCTAGGAAACAGAGCAGTACTCCAGCTCAAAAAAAAAATGAAGAGTGATTGCTTCTGTGGTGACAGGAAAACTGGAGCAGAAGGGATACTTTATTATTCAGGGTTCCAGCACAGAAACAGAGCCAGTAGGAGAGAGAGAGTTTTGTTACAAGAAATTTGCTTACATGATTGAGAGGCACTCACTAGGCAAGTCTGAAATCCATAGGGAGGATGATCATGACGTGTAGGCTGAAAACTCTCAGACAGGAGCTGATGCTGCAGTCCATAGGCCGAATTTCTTTTTTCTCAGCTCTGCTTTTAAGGCATTTCAACCAATTGGATCAAGCCTACCCAGATTATCTAGGATGACCCACTTTAGTTTAAATCACCTGATATAGACATTAATTGCAATTACAAATTACCTTCACAGCAACACCTAGATCAGTGTTTGATGAATTAATGGCTACCATAGCTTAGCCAACTGATACATAAAACTATCACCAGGACTTAAAAGTTATATTGCACTATCTTATTCTGCTTTAACTTTTTTATAACCACGTATGTATTGCTTTTTCTATTAAGAGCAGTGTATTAGTCCATTCTCACACTGCTATAAAGAACTACCTGAGATTGGGTAATTTATAAAGAAAAGAGGCTTAATTGCCTCACAGTTCCACAGGCTGTACAGGAGGCATGGCTGGGGAGGCCTCAGGAAACTTACACTCATGGCAGAAGGGTGAAGGGGAAGCAAGCACGTCTTCACATGGCAGAGAGAGAGAGAGAGAGGGAAGAAGAAGAGGAGGAGGAAGAAGAAGAAGAAGAAGAAGAAGAAGAAGAAGAAGAAGAAGAAGGAGGAGGAGTAGGAGGTGGAGGAGGAGGAGGAGGAGGAGGAGGAGGAGAAGAAGAAGAAGGAGAAGAAGGCGAAGAAGAAGGAGAAGAAGGAGAAGAAGAAGAAGAAGAAGAAGAAGAAGAAGAAGAAGAAGAGGAGGAGGAGGAGGAGGAGGAAGAGGAAGAGGAAGGAGAAGAAGAAGAAGGGGAAGAAGAAGAAGAAGAAGAAGAAGAAGAAGAAGAAAGAAGAAAGAAGAAAGAAGAAAGAAGAAGAAGAAGAAGAAGAAAGAGCTACATACTTTTCAAACAACCAGATCTCACGAGAACTCACTATCATGAGAACAGCAAGGAGGACGTCTGCCCTCATCATACAATCACCTCCTACCAGGTCCCTCCCCCAACGCTGAGGATTACAATTCAACATGAGATTTGGGTGGGGACACATAGCCAAACCATATCAAGCAGCTACATCAATGTTCCAAAAAGAAAAAAGTAGAAAAAGTGTTAGTGCTCTCTGGCCACGGAGGTCATGATTTCCTTCTCTCAGGCAGCCAGCTCTCTCCTCATCACACCAGCCTAGCATCCTGTCACTCTTCTTCAAGGTCTATATTTGCCATCACCGTCTGTCTGTTTGAAAGGACACATCTTCATTTTGCATCTTCTTAACCATTTGCAGTTTTTTCAATCCCTCCGTTTCAAGGGGAGTGGCCAGAGTTTAAAAAGCTGTCTTCACCCTCTTAACTAGTTAAATGTCCCTCTCCATCAAAAGAGAGAACCCTTGACCTCATCCCAACCCCTAAGTCAGGCTATGCAAAGTTGGGCTGTTTATTTCTCATATCCACCACCTGGAATGTTGTGGTGAAGAAAGAGAGCCCAAGCTCCCATGGACCTGCACTGAGAGAACCCACATCAGTCCTGATGGTAGGAGACACAAGAGAAAATAATATGGAGGTGAAAAGGGGCAATCCACATGACTCTTCTACTTATAATAAAGTGGGGCCACTGGACCTAAAATATAATATACAGTGGGATTAGATAAGACTGTCACTCTTGGATAGCTATCAACATGGGTTGAGGCCTGGGGTAACCACTGCCCTCTCATGGAAATCTTTAGCTGCCCTTGGGCCAGTTACCATCTCTCACACTCTGAGAAAATACATGAAGTCCCCAGTGCCCTGGATGCTCACAGTGACTAGTCTACTCTAACTTTTGCTGGGAAGGGTGACTGTCACCTCTCTTGCAGCTGTGGCAGTTATTCAAACCCTCCCATCATCTATGCTGGAAACCAAGATATTAGTTTAGAACAGGTCAAAAAGAAACCTAATGGATCAGTCTCTCAGACATGAAGAAAGCAAGCCTCATTTCTCACCCTGATTTGACTGCCCATGCGCTGGCCAAGACTGCCCCAGTAGACTCTTGGAGCTGCTAAGGAGCTGCCTCAACGTCGGACTATGCAGGTTCCATGTCCCTGATCCTACGTCCTTGATGTATTAAACCATCTGGTTCCAAGGACTTGTTCCTACTCTACACACAACCCCACCCAAAAAACTAAACTCTCTCTTTCATCCCAAAGTAGACCAATATTGGGATGGCCCAATATTCTTATATAATCAAGAAAGAAGTGAATCTTATCACATATGCAAATCCTCTGTCCTGAAAAATAACTGAACTGACTGGTATAAAACCTGTAAAAGTCATTCCCTAGAAGAAAACAAAATAAATTCCAACATGAATTAGAGAAAAATATAATGAAATAGATGATAATGGTGCACTGAAATACTTACTGACTCAATAGCTCTAGCTTAAAGTGCTGTCTAAATTTAGCACATTTGAGGATCTACAATCAATTTTATCCACAAAAGAAATGATCTAACTTTCAGAGCAATAGTTTGCCCATTTTGATGGTAAAACATTAAGAGACCCATGTATTTTCTCAGTGAATCTCAAGCACAATAGATTAGGTCTATTAATTGAGTGAATGAAAACAAGTTTTAATCTTTGTAGTGAAATAAATTGTGACTCCCTATAGCAGAAGTTCCCTGTCAAACCACTGAGCAGTTAACACAAAGAATGTACTTTTATTCACAAGTTTCATCCTTCTTTATCAGCTCTTTCTACATTTTGAAGCACTTTCACATATACGTGAAACTCTTAAAATAGAAACTCCAAAAGCAGTCCCTTGGAAGTTGATGCTGAGTTGTGATGAAAGCATGACTCTTTGGGAATTTTCACTATGGAGGTCTGGGGATGGTGAGGACTCTCACCCTGGGACATGTCTTTATGGGGTCATACATCTGCCCTCCTATAGCAGGAAGTGCCCAGCCATACTGACCCAGCCATATCTGCTCCCCATAAAGGAGCTTACTGTATCCACAGGCTCCCTTGGAAGCCAATGTCTAGCCCCATGCAAAGGACACAGCGAGCAAAAGCCTATCTAGGATTGTGTCTCAGGCTCATCTTGGCAGAAGTGCTGGGAGCCCCTGACTGCAGTCAGCGTGCACCCCTCCTTTTTATCTCTGCCTTTTTCATTCTTCCCTGGGAGCCACTGTCTGTAGACCTCAGTTCAAAGCTGGGGGTTTTTTTGTTCTAAAAGTTACAAAATCATGCAGATTTCTCTCTGGCCTAAGGTAGTTGATATTTCATGTACTAAATGCACCCCAAGAGGCCATGGAGCATAGAGGACAGGAGAGAAGACCTTGAGCAAGTCCCTGGCCCTCTCTGAGTCTGGGGAGAAGACTCTTCACAGGGTTGTCCATGAGGATTTGGAACACAGTAGATTCTCAGTCTAGGATCCATCACTCTCATTTTATTTGGAGGATAAGAAGATACTACGGCATGAGGTCCCTGCCTTTTCTCTCATGAAATGGGTAGAGACTAACAAGGAGGACAAATTTTTCCAACCAGGAAGGCTATTTTTCCAACCAGGAAGTCAGGGCCAAGGGGCACAAAAAGGGGTGGGCATCCTGAGTTGGTGTGAATGCAGGGATCTTAGAAGGCTTCCTGGGTGTTGAGCTGGATCTCGGAGGAGGGCACGCTCTCCAACTGGGAGAGAAGGAGAGTATTTCCCAGCAGGATCTCTGCTGGGATAGATTATTTCAAGACAGGATCTATGCCATTGTGCAGGAGGAATGTCAGGGCAGGATCTATGTTGCTGGGGCAATATTTCGGGGAAGTATCTATGTTACTATAGGGGGAGGAGATTTCTGGACAGGATCTATGCTCCTGTGGTGGGGAAGGGGTCTATATATATTTTTTTTCTTTTTCTTTTTCTTTTTTTTGAGACAGAGTCTTGCTCTGTCGCCAGGCACCAGGCTGGAGTGCAGTGGCATGATCTTGGTTCACTGCAACCTCCACCTCCCGGGTTCAAGCAATTCGCCTGCCTCAGCCTCCCAAATAGCTAGGACTACAGGCTTGCACCACCATGCCCAGCTAATTTTTGTATTTTTAGTAGAGACAGGGGTTTCATCATGTTGACCAGAATGGTCTCGATCTCTTGACCTCATGATCCGCCCGCCTCGGCCTCCCAAAGTGCTGGGATTACAGGCATGAGCTACCACGCCCGGCTGAGGGTGTATATTTTAAGGCAAGAGTTTTGCTACTGGGAGGAAGGGGTCAAGGTCAGAGGGTGATGGTGTGTGTGGATATTACCAGGGAAAACTCATGGTATCCAGAGCTAGTGAGAGGCCACCAGGAGGTCCCCAGTGTTCCTGGGCAGAGCCTTCTGCCTTGTAGATATGGGGAAGGTTGACTGAAGTGGACAAGATCCTCATTTTCAATAAAGAAATCAGGCTGCGGCAGGTAGGTAAGTTTCTTAGTAACTGCCCCCCCCCCAGGACTGCATTTTTTCTGGGTGTAATCTGCTTGTGTGTGTGGTAGTGGCTTGGGTGGGAGATGGGGTGACTCTATGAAAGGCTGCGGCAGATCAGAGGTCAGTTTCCAAACCACGCTCTGTCATCTTGGTGCAAGGATAAGGCTCCCCAAGCAGAGCTTCACAAACTCCTAGGTCCTCAGCAACACTGCAGGTGGGGCTGGTGGCGGGAGGTCTGGGGCAGGTCCCAGAGAGAGAAGCCAGGGAGTGGGGGTGGGGTAGTGACAAGCCCCTTAAAGCCCTCAGCGACATTGGGTCAAGGGGTGCGTGAGAGCCAGAAGGCAGGCAGCTGACCGAAGCAGAATTTTGGAGTGGAGTGAAGTGAACATTTTAAATTTTCCTAGAAAGGCCTGTCTCTACAAAAAAAAAAAGTTAAAATTCATGCACCTTGGTAGTGCACGCCTACAGTCCCAGCTACTCAGGAGGTTGAGGCAGGAGAATTACTCGAGACCGGGAATTCGAGGCCGCAGTGAGCTAGAATCAGGCCACTGCACTCCAGCCTGGGCGGCAGAATGAGAACCTGTCTCAGAAAAAAAGAAAAAAACATGCTAGAAAAGGAGAATGAGAGTTGACCCTTACTGGAAGGTTTTTATGTTTTTATGTGACAGTTTCTTTATATGTATCTTCATCTCACTGACGTCAAACTTCGAGTGTCTAGGCCTGCCTGGTATCCTAATTGCGTGCTTTCCCTAGGGACTCGTTGATATCCCTTTCAGTCCCTGAGAGGTGGATTCTAATCCGGAATCCCCTGCTAGGCCTGCTAAGCCCTGTGACCCCTGTTTCACCTCTGCCTCAGGCGTGAAGGAGCCCGCCCATCAGATGGCAGCAAGGGGGCGCCTGGGCGGAGCCATGCTTCTTGCACCGTGCAGCGGTCCTGAGCCAGCAGGCACTTCAAGCGGCTTAGTCCTGTATCTGCTCACGAAATGTGCAGGGCCTCGCTGGTACCTCCACCAGTGTCAACCAAATGTAGTGGGATCATGAGCATCATGAAATATTTCAGGATATAAGGATACAAGCAAAAGGAAGCCTCAAGATCACAGTACATCTATATTTGGGGAGGAAAAATGAAATTTTTCTTTTCCAAACTGAAAGAATACTTACTTCCTACTGCCCAGAGTGAAACCTTTTTCTCTCTTATTCTTGATATTTTAATCTGAGCTAATAAAGGTCCCTTCTCTGCACCCAGTTTTCTCCCCATCCTCTATTTCCTCTTGCCTTATTTAAAATGTCATTTCCCTCTCTCCCTTGTATGCATCTATTTCCTTCACGCCATTTTCTCATGTTTTCGCTTGAGACAGCGAGCCTGGTATTCTGATGCCTTTATCTAAGGGGTTTTCCCTAACCCTCTGGACGACCCTATAAGCTGGTGGCATTGCCCCATTTGAGAGATGAGAAAACTGGGGTTCAATGCCAAGTAAGTGGAACCAGCTGGAGGACATCTACTTAGTCCTCTCAGGACACATGCAGGTTGTGTGGAGCCCCCGAGCTGATGACTGACGCAGGGGTCCCCTCCCTGACCCCTTGCGACCTGCGAGGTGAGAGTCAGCCCCGCCCCTCCCTCTTCTCTCTCCGCCCTTTTCTGTCGCCTTCGGACAACTTGTTACACTGTTTCTTCCACTGCCCACACACCCATTGGCCCGCCACGGCGCATCCCCATTGGCTGCGGCAGTGGGGGACAGGACCGCGATTGGTCCCCATGCCTGTAACGAGGTGCCAGAGCCACACAAGAGCCGCAATCCCCACTCCGGTGCGCGAGGCCGGGTGACTGCTGTCCCAGGAGTGGGGACGTCGCGTGCACAGTCGGCGCGTAAGTATCCTTTGAAGGCTCCTCTCCAGAAAGGAGCCCTTGAGCATGAGTGTTTGTGTAGACGCGAATGAATTCAATGCAGTGGAGCCAAACAGGTGAACTTTTAGTGCTGAGTTCACAGGAGGCTTTGTATCTGTCATCGGGGCTACCTACATTTTTGAGAATGATTCTGGATTATTACTATTATTATTTTGAGACAGAATTTCGCTCTTGTTGCCCAGGCTGGAGTGCAATGGCGCTATCTCTGCTCATTGCAACCTCCGCCTCCCAGATTCAAGCGATTCTCCTGCATCAGCCTCCCAGGTAGCTGGAACTACAGGCGCGTGCCACCACGCCCGGCTAATTTTTTGTATTTTTAGTAGAGACCTGGTTTCGCCATGTTAGCCAGGCTGGTCCTGAACTCCTGACCTCAGGTGATCCACCAGCCTCGGCCTCCCACAGTGCTGGAATTACAGGCATGAGCCACCGCACCCAGCCAATTCTGGATTATTTTTACACAATCTGATATAGATAGAGAATCAAAGGAAGCTGCCTGTGAGTTGCGGTACATTATCCAGTGTATTATATTGTTTGCCTGGGGCTTGCTAATGAGAGTGGATCATACTCAAATATTTTGTGGAGTGATGCTTAAAAATGAACATTTCTCTGAAATGTGGAGAAGGCGAGGGCATTTTTTAAAAGTTTAGCCTGGGGAGTTTGTTAAATGTCAGCTCTGAGTGGATATTAAACAGTTTCAATAGGAAAACATGTAGTAATGAAAGTATGCTTGCTTTATAGATAAAAATTAATAAAAATACATCATGTAACAGTGTTAATCTCACAAAATTCCCTTTTAGAAGAAGGTATCAATGAAGCTGCCTTCTAACTTTGTTAGTCTGAAAGGTTATGTTCGGCAAGCCCATCTCATGAACAAGACTGAATGCAGAAATAAGTTTTGGTTTTGTTTGTTTGATGTTCGTTTGTTTGTTTGTTTTTAGACAGAATCTCACTCTGTCACCTAGGCTGGAGTGCAGTAGCACGATCTCAGCTCACTGCAACCTCTACCTCCCAGGTTCAAATGATCCTCCCACCTCACCCTGGCTGGCTGGGACTACAGGCACACCATATCCGGATAATTTTTGTATTTTTTTGTAGAGATGGGGTTTGGCCATGTTGCCCAAGCTCCTCTCAAACTCTTGAGACCAAGTGATCCGCCTGCCTCAGCCTCCCAAAGTGCTAGGATTACAGGCAAGAGCCACTGCACCTGGGCAGTAATAAGTTTTGAAAAGGGGAAATTACTTTAGAGCTATGGCCATTCTGAAATGCCTAGCATTATTCTGGGCCCCAGTTTCCTGTAGAATAAACAGGCTTTGCACAGAGAAAGTGTTCAGCAAACATTTGTTTATAACATAAGGAAGTCCCCAAAGTTCCTTAAGATGCAGCTTCTCACATTGTTTGTTCTATACCCCACTTCTATTGATTATGAGTGGCTTATTCTTTTTTTTGCTCCAGATAGTCATAGAATCATGACCACAACCTTTTAAAAGTGAAAACATTCAGACTGTAATCTAGTGAAAGAATTTTTACCTCCTTTATGCAGTTAAAGAAATTAAAGCCAGACATGGTAGCTCATGCCTATAATCCCAGCACTTTGGGAGGCCAAGGTGGGAGGATCACTTGAGCCCAGGAGTTCAAGACCAACCTGGGCAACATAGCGGGACCTTGTCTCTACGGAAAAATTTAGCCAGGACCAGTGGTGCATGCCTGCAGTCCCAGCTACTCAGGAGGATGAGGTGGGAGGATCACTTGAGCCTAGGAGTTCGAGGTTGCAATGAACCACGAGCTTGCCACTGCACTCCAGCCTGGGCAACTGATCGAGACTTGATTTCAAAAGAAAGAGAGAAAGAAAAAGAAAAAAAAAAAAGTTAAGAACTAGAGGCCAGAGGTGGTGGCTCATGCTTGTAATCCCAATATTTTAGGAGGCTGAGGAGGGAGGTTCACTTTAGCCCAGGCATTCAAGACCAGCCCGGGCAACAGAGTGAGACCCCATCTTTATATACAGATGAACTAGAGAGATTCCTTACCTCATCCAAAGTCACAAGGTCACAAAGTTGGTTAGCCTGAAGCTATGGTTATGACCCAGGTGTCAAGCCAATCCATAACCCAACTTACCTTTCCCTTTGCCAGCTCATTCCACTTTTGACTGTGTCTCTGTATCATCCTTAAGATTAGCTTCCTTCAAACTACTATCTCTGTACTGAGTTCCCTCAATTCTCACTCATTTTAGGTGCCCAAACATTCACATTCACCTCTGCAAGCATGCCCAGTTTCCCAAGTCAGGATAGGATATCCAGTCTCTAGACCCTGTATAATCTTCACCTACCTTTCTTAAATAGCAGTTGACCAACATGACCTTGAAAGAGCTTTTGTAGGCTTCTCAAATGCATTGCCTCTCACTGTACATCTTGCCAAGAACTAAATTCCTGAGGGAATGAATGCTTAGGATGCAGAGAGGTCTTTTGGGTTAGGGTGGAACTAAGACGTTATTTTCCCTCCACCCACCAAGCTTTTCTCTTAATCTTCATTTTCCTCTAGCTCATTCAGCCCAGTGTCTCTGCCTATCCTCACACTGGGGAGATTTTTGCCTTAGTAGTCCAGGCTAAGCCAACCCTTTCTTGGGGGTTGAGTTCATCATTTAAGTCTACACATGGTACCGCTTCCTGGGAGGGATACAACCGATGCTTGACACACAGGTCCGGACCAAAGATTTTTCTGAGTTGTTGCCAGAACATGATTGAGTTAGAACCCAGTGTGGTCTGGGACTGGGAAGCTCATTAAAGGAAGTGGGACTTAAACTGGGAATTGAAGGGCAAGTTGGCTCCAGATCCACAGAGACTGCGGACAGGGGCAGAGAGAGATGGCGTTATAGGTGGAAGGAGAGGCAGTGGGTCACAGAATAACGATTGGTGAGCAGAGGAGCAAACCATTCTTTTTTTAAAGAATAAAAGTGACATAAAGGGGAAATTGGGAGATTCTGAGTCTTTGAGGCTATTAAAATGCAATTCCAGGCCCTAAGGATGATCATTTCAGACTACTTTCTCTACATTGCTATAATTCCTTACACTGCTGGGAGGAGCTTCTCTGACATACTTTGCAACTGCAGAGGGCTTTTAGGAGAGAAGAGTTTTGTTTTTAAATAAAAGATCACTTCTTGATCTCATTTTTATAATAGTTAGCTCCTCCTTTCACAGTCTGTTTCATTCCCCCTTCCTAGCCAAACAGCTAACCTTGGAATAAGGCTGGGGGTCCTGCCCTCCTCTCCCCATCCTAGACAGTGATTCTGAGGCACTTCTTCCAGGCGAGCCAGCCCTTTACTCAAACCGCAGGTACCGACGGGACAGACCCAAGTATATTATCAGATAAAAAAGAGCTCCGTCTAAAAAAGATCTACCTAAGACTCTGTCAGGGTCACAGAGAAGAAAAAATTCCAAGTCAATAGAAATAACTTGGAAAGAATGCCTTGTGGGGATCATGGCACAGTGGTTCCTAGTAGTGAGCAGGAGGCAGGATCTGGAGGGAGGACATTGAAAATCATTCGGGATCTAATTAAGAGTAGCATCGTGGGGCATGGTGGCTCATGCCTGTAATCCCAGAACTTTGGGAGGCCAAGGCAGGCAGATCAAGACCATCCTGGCCAATATGGTGAAACCCCATCTCTACTAAAAATACCAAAAATTAGCCGGGCATGGTGGCACATGCCTGTAGTCCTAGCTACTCAGGAGGTTGAGGCAGGAGAATTGCTTGAACCCGAGAGGCGGAGGCTGCAGTGAGCCGAGATCGCGCCACTGCACTCCAGTCTGGGCGACAGAAAAAGACTCCGTCTCGGAAAAAAAAAAAAAAAAAAAGTAACATCTCCAGGGCTTGATTCTGCCCTTAAAGCACAATAGGAGGGTCAGGGTCATCTCTCATCTTCCCTGCGGTTTGACCCCTCCCTGAACCAAGGGGGGTGGAAATTTCCCCCAGCTCCTGACCAGGGGAGGCGGGGGGCGGGGGACAGGCAAGATGGAGGCCGCGGTTCCAGGCAGCTTGGCCAGCATGCTCTGGGGCCGTCCCCACCCCTAGTGGCGAGCAGCCCTGGTGGCTCCTAGAAGCGACTGGTGGGAAGCCTGTCCCCTATGGGGGAGGCAGAGGACTGCATCCTTGTCCAGGCTGAAACCGTCCACACAGTCGTCCAGCAATTTCAGGCAGAGTGTTTGGGCAGAACCTTGCGAGGATACCCAAACTATCAGCACTGGCATTGGGAGAGCTCCAGATTCCCTACAAGCCCAGAGGCTTTTGGTGTTAGTGTCCTGACACTGTGAGAGAGTTTGAGGTCCTAGGAGAACTCTGGTATTTTTATACCTCTGTTCATCTAGAACAGTGCTTCCCATCCGCTTCCCTTTTTATGTATGTTCACCTAAATCCCCTGGTGTACAGGCACATCTGTTGCTCCTTAACTTAAACAAGTAAAAACAATAAACAAAAAATCCTACGTTCTTCTGTTTAAAAGGTTCTCATTTTCCCTGGGCAGTTCAAAATCATCAGTTTCACTTTACTTCCTACTAAGGATTACTTGGTGTCTGGAAATTGAAGATCATGAAGGCAAGGCTCTAATCTAACATAATCCTGGAGCCAGGCTTGAGGGCCTCTGCAGATTCATGTTGTTTTCCCTTGGAAGATACTACAGTGTAACTCCTGGTAACAGATGTGACACAGACTTGCAGGGACTAGCACAGGCAATCAGAGTATCACCGTTCCCATCTTCCTGCCCTGCTCCAAGAAGCAAAACAAGGGCAAGTCGATACATGGGGGAAGATCAGATTATTGATGAGAGTTGTTTTCTGACCTAAAAAGTGTTTTAAAAATCCCACATTGCCTGATGGTTTATCATCTCATTGGCCTATTTTTCCTACTAAAGCATAGTGGGAAAGGCTTCTTCCATCTCCCTTCCCCATAATCCCTCAGTGGAGATTCTGTTTCCAGCTGCTGCCAGCTGTGGTGATGCTTGACACACAAATCAGGAGCTAGTGGTGGCTCTGAAATTGTGAAAGTATAAGAATCACCTGGTGAGCTGCGCGCTGGGTTCCAATCCGATGTTTTCGAGGCAGGGCCTAGCCATGTATATTTTCAACAGTCTCCCCAGGTGACTCTAACATACCTCAAAATTAACAAACCCTTGGCGGAGGTCATGCATTGTCTCTGTCCAGCAGGACTGAGCTTAGGGGGAAGTGGACCCAGCAGAAACATCTCACTGTAATTCATCAGAACTCCAGCACTGAGCACTTAATGGGGGCCAGGCTCTGTGTTATGCCCTGAGGGTACAGAAGTAATGAAGTCGAAGCCTCCCTATTCAGAGGGCAGGCAGGCTAGTGGGGAGCAGCTCTCTGAGTAGTGGGGTGAGGCCTGATGGAAGGGTCTACGGCTCAGGTAAGAGGCCCTGGCCACTTATAAAAACAATTACGTGTCAGTCCCAGGATCGCCTCCCCTAGAGAAGGGCTTCTGGCTTGTAAGCTCAGATGTGACAAAGCAGCACACAGTTATCATTTCCAGAACCCTCTAGAGGCAGATAAGGCAAAATGGCTTTCACTTCTCTGTGGTTGGGTGACTTCTTGCTTGCACAGGTGATAGAGTGAATTTTCTTGTTTTCCTTTTTTTTTTCCTTGAGGTGTATCACAGAAAAATTCATGAGTCTAAAGTGTACCCCTTGAAGGATTTTTTTCTCATATGCGTTCACCTGTGTAACCACATCTAAGAGGGGACATTCTTAAGGGAGAAAGACCTTACAGCGGGGACAAGTAACTGTTCAGCTTTGAACAGTCTGTAAAGCCTGAGATCTCATGGTATGGCTGTTCTCCTTGGCCGTGCTTAAAATTAACCCCTGAAATTAACAAGTGTCTGGTGAGTACCTGCAATGTGTTGGAACTTTCTGAGGTAAGTCCCAGGGCCCCTCAACTCTGAGTCCAACGTGGGTGGTCTGCAATTTTAGGAGTTGAGTTTCAATAACAGATTTTGTGTTGACCCTGTATAATCTCCACCTACCCTTCTTAATTAGCAGTTGACCAATGTCACCTTCGTGCTTCTCACTGGAAATCTTGCCAAGAACTGAATTCAGGAGGGAGTGAATTTGGGGCCTTCACTTGGGAGGGGTCCCTTCTTTCTACCTGCTTCAATTTGTCTTCCTTTTCCTTTAATATTGTATTTTTATTATCTAGGGCAAAACATAATATTACATTACAGCTTATAATGGCAACCCCTGAAGAAAGCAGCAACCCCCATGAGAGAGCGACACCCCAGCTGCCAGCACAGGTGCAGGAGCTTGAGTCTCGGGTGGTCCGGAGACGCCTGTCCCAGGCCCGCCACCGAGCCACCCTGGCGGCGCTCTTTGACAATCTCAGGAAGACAGTGTACTCTCAGTCTGATCTCACAGCCTCAAAGGTATAAGAAGAGGGGACATTTCCACGGGGGAGGAGATGTTCCCACGTGTGGAGGGATTGTGCTGCAAGGCAGGGACTGGCTTGGAGCTGCCACTTCTGCTGGGGTAGCGACAAATGCCCTAGACAGGGCAATTTATAAACAACAGAAGCTTATGGCTCTCGGTTCTGGAGCCTGCGAAATCCAAGACAAAGGTGCCATCAGATTGGGTGTCTGGTGAGGGCATGCTGTCTGGTGCATAGACAGAGCTGTCTTGCTGTGTCCTCATGTGGTGGAAAGACAAACAGACTCCCTCAGGACTCTTTTAGAAGGGGACCAATCACCTTAATCACCTCCCAAAAGGCCCCACCTCTTAATACTATCATATTGGGGATTGGGTCTCAACATACTAAATATTGGGGAGATGCACACATTCAGACCACAGTAGCTGGAGAAGCATCTTTCCACCCTACAAACAAGCCCAAGATTCTGGAAGTCACTCAGCCCCCCAGTTCCAAGTCCTTGCTGACCCAATAGCATCAACATGAGCCCTGGGCCTGGGGCCTGTTGAAGGAACTGGCAATCCTCTGTATTGTCATGCAGCTGCGGTTCCCTTCCCCTTCGCTTTGGGCTGGCAGTACACTGTGATTCCAGCTTCCCTCAAGTCTCCTTTTAAGTCACCCACCAGAATCCTTGGAATCTAGAATGTCAAATCCCAGGCTGTTCTGCCCCCAGCTGCTCTGGGGTCCCCTCCCATGCCCACCCCACACTCTGGCCACATCTCGCTGCAGCAGTTCCCGGAGCCAGGCTGCCTCTCACAGCCTCTGTGTCTCTGCTCATGCAGTTAGCTCTGCCTTTGGGATTCTGTGCACACTTCAAAACTGGGCTTGGCTCACTTTGCTCAGCTGCCCCACTCCACGGAATCTTCTGGACCCCTCCAGTTGAACTTGTCCCTCATCCTTGTACATTTCCACAGCCCTTTGCTTCTACCCCTTGTTAGTACCTACTTAGTTCTGTCTTGTGTTATGAGGAGTTGTTTCTGTGCTTGTCTTCCGTGTCAGAGGTCGGCACCCAGAGAGCAGGGACTGTCTTAGGTACTCTGTATCCCTGGGACTTAGCACACAGTTTTGCCCTTGTACATGCCCAAGGGATGCATGCAGCCCCTGACAGATGTAAGTGGTCGGCCTAATGAACATTTAGCATTGCTCATTTTTGAATAATCTTACTGTTACCATTTTGACTTTAATAATGTTACATACAGGAAGAAAGGAAGGAAGAAGGAAGACAGAGAAGGAGGGAAAGAGGAAGGAAGGGAGGGAGGGAGGGAAGGAAGAGAGGAAGAGAGGGAGGGAGGGAGGGACGAGAGGGAGGGAGGGAGGGAAATGGAGGGGAGGGAGGGAAGTGGGGAGGGGGAAGGGAGGGAGAGAAGAAGGGAAAGAGTGGAATTTGGAGTTGAGGTTGACAGCATTTGATAAGTTTTTAGATCATCTGGAGTACATGCACTTAGGAAATAAAAATAGTGGGTGATTAGGACATTTAATATTAACTAGCCCCTTGCACAATGTTACAACTGAGCCGAAGTCTAGCTCTGTGCCTTGTGCAAGCCTGGGGTTGACATTCATGCAGACCATGCCTCTTCCATTACTCCTTATCCCACCTTCAAGCTGCCTCCGTAGTCGTTTGCCTTTCTACAGCACTAGCAACTTTCTGAACAAAGTTTAACTCTTTCCAAATACTTTGGCATTTCGGTGAGAACCCATTTCTAGGCTACAAACAAAACTTCCTGCCTTCTGTGCATCGGAACAAACTTCCTATTCTTTTTACTGACAAGGTTAAGGGATGTAACTTTGCATCTGAGGGAGCGTGGCCTCAGCCCTGGGAAGGAATTCCTGGGTCCACAAAACCAATCTCTGCGTGAGAGGCTGACTTTAGCATTGTCTCTGTCTCTCCACAGTGGCAGGTTCTGAATAAGGCAAGGAGTTATATTCCGGAACTGGAGCGAACCCTGGATAATTTGCTGAAGCTCAAAGGTAATAGATTCCTACTTGCCAACCCCGTCTCCCTCCCTGGAGAAAACTGGTCCAGTTTTTCTATTGAAAACAGAGATTGGGTTACAATGAATCAACGAGTATTAATTGAGGGCCTGCTGTGTGCCAGGCACTGTGCTTGGACCAACGTTGAGGGTCCCTCTCCTTAGGGAGCCTGCAGTCCAGCAGGACCAGCCGGAGTCACCAGGCCAGGTGACTTTGATGAGTTCCCTACTGGGGTACGGCTGAAGGCACCTGATCTCATCTTCAGAGGCCATAGGAAAAGTGGGCTGGTGCTTGTCCAAGGCTCTCCCCTCATACCTACAAGGAGAAACTGAGCTCTGGTCTCCCTAATGCTGACCCTGGAGAGCTCAGGGTCCCACCCATGGCCCACCTGGGCCAGAAGGGTGGGAAAGACTCAACAGAGGCCTGACTTTTCCCTTTGTGTTCCTGGCCTTGAACTCCCCAATAGCATCCTTCAACCTGGAGGATGGGCATGCAAGCAGCTTAGAGGAGGTCAAGAAAGAATATGCCAGCATGTATTCTGGAAATGACAGGTAAGACACCGCAAGCCCCAGGAAGCTGGGGACCTGCTGTGTTCTGACACCCATCAGTGCTGTCTGGTAGCAACTCACCCTTCCCCTCCAGCCTGCAGGACCATCGGGGCTGCTGCTCATCATTCAAAACAGGCATATACTGGAGACCACTCCTTATATTTTGTTCTAGTAACATACATTCAATTTTTTCCCAGTTATAAAAATGATCCGTGATTATTGCAGAAGATGCAGAAAATACACAAAAGCCTGAAAATATATATTGCCTCGGAACTTAAAGAAAATCAATGTTAATTTTCAAGAAAATTCATCAAGTTTTTGTTTTTAATGTTGCACATTATTCTTTAGAGAAATAAGGCCATAGTGTTTATATTATAGTAAAGCTTTTTCTATACGTATTTTTTAAAGCCACAACTAATGGCTTTCTTGGAGGATGGATACATATGAAAATAAGGAAAATACAAATCTCAGTCTATATTGCAAGCCTCCTAGGAACCTAAGAGAAGCTAAATTAGACTTCAGCAAGGAAAAGAAACCATGGTACACCCAGATGTCACAAATGCTGAAAGGGGAGCATTATTAATATGTCACATTCACACTTTGAAGGAGAGACTGATTTGAGAAATGTACTTTTATGATCTCATGGTTCTTTCTGTTTTGTTTTTTGGGACAGAGTCTTGCTGTGTCGCCCAGCCTGGAGTCCAGTGGCATGATCTCAGCTCACTGCAACCTCCACCTCCCGGGTTCAAGTGATTCTCTTGCCTCAGCCTCCTGAGTAGCTGGGATTACAGGCACCCACCACCATGCCTGGCTAGTTTTTGTATTTTTAGTAGAGGTGGGGTTTCACCATGTTGGCCAAGCTGGTCTCAAACTCCTGACCTCAAGTGATCTACCCGCCTCAGCCTCCCAAAGTGCTGGGATTACAGGCGTGAGCCATTGTGCCTGGCCGAGCTTGCTTTTTTAACTCAACATGGTTCCTTGGGGATTATGCCTATAAGTATGAAGAGATCCTGGGTGCAAGGCCTGAGTTTTCCAAATGGTGTTCTTTTGTTTCATTCTCTTCAAGGTATCTTTTGAAGAGCAGAATTTGCAGATTTTGATGAATCCAATTTATCCTTTTTTAAATAGATTGAGCTTTTGTGTTAAACCTAAGTATGTCATTTTTGGCGGTATTACAAATGATGCTTTTTGAAGTTTCAATTTCCAATTGTTCAATACTACCATGTAGCAATATTATTAATTTTTATGTTCTGACATTGTCTCCTGCAACCTTGCTAAATTCCCTTCTTGTTTCCAATGACATGTTTGTAGATTGAGATTTTTCTACACAGATAATCACACTGTCAACAAATAAAGACAGACTTGTTTTTTATGCTCCGATCTATATTCCTTTGATTTATTTTGCTTGCCTTATTGGACTGGCTAGAACCTCCAGAACAATTTTGAATAGTAGTAGTAAGAGTGGACATCCTCATCTTATTCCTGATCGAGAAGGGAAACTATCTTTTGCCATTAAGCACGATGTTAGCAGTAGGTTTTTTGGAGATACCCTTTATCAGGTTGACAAAGCTGCCTTTTATTCCTACTTTGCTGAGAGTTTTTAATCATGCATAGATGTTGATTTTGTTAGATGCTTTTTCTGCATCTATTGAGGTTTTTCTTCTGGAGTCTGTTGATCCAGTGAATTGCAGTGATTGACTTTCAAATGTTGAACCAGTTATCTTGCATTCCTAGGAAAAAGCTCATTTGGTCATGATGTGTACACCCACCCACACACACACACACACACACACACACACGTATACTTGCTAAAGTTGCTAAGAATTTCTTGTCCATGTTCATGAGGGATACGAGTCTATAGTTGTCTTGTTTCTGTTTTCTCTCCCAGCCTGCTCTCAAACACTTTTCCTCAGAATGGTTCCTCCCCTTGGTACCCAATTGAGGCAGTCAGGAAGGATGCTGAGGAGGAGGAAGATGAGGAAGAGGAATACCAAGAAGAAGAGGAGGAGGAAGAAGAGGAGGAGGAGGAGGAGGAGGAGGAGGAAGAGGAAGAGGAAGAGGAAGAGGAGAAAAAAGTGCTCTTATACCCTCCAGGCACTTTGTCGCCTGACCTCATGGAATTTGAACGGTGTGAACCGGGTGGGGTGGCTTTGTGCACCCATGGAGCTCCCTCCCATAGGGAAGGGGACAGAGGCTCTGGCTGGGGTATGCTGCCGCTGCACACCACAGCTGGAGTGCATGGTTCAGACCAGGCCCTGAATCACATTCTCTCCAGGATTTTCATATGGGAGGGGCTCAGAGACAGGACTGGCAGAGAGGCTAGAGAAATAGTCTCCAAGCTACATTATCATAGCTTATCATACAGTGTTTTTACTTAGACTGGGTGTTTATTTGGGGTGCCTTGTGGGGGGGACAGCTGATGGTGATTATGAGGGCTAACCCCTCTCTCCCCCAAAACACATATCCCATAAGTCCGCACTGGTCTTATAGTCGGAAAGATGGCGAATGGCTGGCTCAGATGCCCCTTGCCACTGCCTCCTCCACAGACTCAAGGCTCCTCAGCAGCCATGTTGGAGTCCAGAAGAGTTGGTTTAATAGCAGGAGGCTCTCTCCACAGCCCAGCCTGACTTACGGGCTGAAGGTTAAAGCTGGAGTCCTATCAGACTAGCATATTTATGGGCTCAGAATGCTAAAGAATATTCCCTTAGGATGAGAGCTGAGGCAGCTACGCCTCGTATCTTCTCTATGACACAGAGGGCTTTATGGGGCAGGGACTGAGAGAACTTGGAGAGGGGCCCCAAAGCCCAAGGCTATGTCCTTCATGGTCCTCAAGAAGGCTGCTGCTCTCCAAGGGCTAGGGGCGTGCAGAGTCAGAGAAGGCTAAGCCCCCGGTGAGTCGAGGCGCCCTGGCCAGGCCTGTGTGCTGGGGTCCACGCCATGAACCGAATCCCCAGGAGACGGAGCTTCAGACGGTTCGAGAGGGAGCTTCAGGGATGCGAGACGGCACCGCTTCTGTTCCAGGTATCTCAGCTTTTACAAACAGACCATGGACCTTCTGACAGGCAGTGGGATCGTCTCCCTGCAGGAGGTGGCGCTGCCCATCGTCTCCGCGGCTATCTCCCACCTGTGGCAGAACCTCTCGGAGGAGAGGAAGGCCAGCCTCCGACAGGCCTGGGCGCAGAAGCACCGTGACCCGGCGGGGGCCTGCCGGGAGGCGGCCGGTGCTGAGGGCAGCGTGAAGGACAGCGGCGTGGACAGCCAGGGGGCCAGCTGTTCGCTGGTCTCCACGCCCGAGGAGGTGAGCAGGCCCGCCGGGGTGGCGTGGATGGGACGCCAGGACTTTGCATTTCGCAGGTGGGAGGTGCAGTTTGCCTTCTGGCTCCCAAGGTAGGTTTCTGATTTTCCCAATAATCCCCAGGGCCATGGAACAGCATTTCTTTTTCCGCGGTTAGTTTCCTGGCCTTGCCCTGGGATGGCAGAAGAGAAGGCGTGGGAGGTTGTCTCAGTTGGGATTCTTTGGGCTGCTAGGGCCTGGATTATGAAACCCTGAAGAAATGCACTCCTCACACCCAGGAGGTCCGAGGCAGGTGGCGAAGCTCACCATGTCCCCGTGGATTCAGGCCTCCCTTGGCTTTGCTCGGCTTCTCATCTTTCCCTCCCCTCCCCACCTACCCTGGCCCCTGTGGCTGCGGAATGGCAGCCAGAGCTGTCATTCTTCCTCCTTTACGTCCAATAAGACAAAGACTTCCTACGAAATCCCTTTCTTAAGGGTTAAGGAAGAACTTTTCCAGAACAGCTCCTCCCCTCTCATTGGCCAGAACTGGCCAAATTGCCAGCCGCTGAGCCAATGAGTGGCCATAGAGAGGATCACACTTAGACCAATCAGGCCCAGACCTTGAAAGACGGTTGGTTCCCACCCCAAAGAGCACTGGGGCCGCTCTGTGAAGGGGAGGGCACCAGAGCTGCCACTGCAAATGCATTTCTCAGGGTTCAGTCCACTAGTCACAACGGCCGTGGCCATGGTCTGCAAAGCAGGTAGCATTTGAGGTCGCCCAGCACGGAGATAAAACTGGACCCACAGCTGGTCTTTGAGAATGAGGAGGGGCTCAATCTCTGCTCTGCCACACGGCCCAGGCTTCGCTGGCTCCTCTAGCCCAGGGGCAGACGATTCGCTCTCTGCACACGCCTGTGCTTAGTGGACATTTAGCATCCATGGTTTCCGCCTGATACATGCCAACCCCTTGACCTGACTTTCCATATGCTCCTCAGTCCAGGCGCCTTTGAGAAGACGACATGCTAGTTTCCCAGTGTCTCTCTGTGGCGTCTTAGAGCCAGAGAGCCTCACATTGTCTCTGACCCTAGGGTTACAGTCCTGGAATGCCCCCATTTTTTTGGAAGTTTCCTCAGCTATCAGGCCCAAGCCTGGAGAACAACAGAGATGTCACCCATTCCTGTCCTTCCAGTTTGCAGGCCTAGCCAGCAGCGTGACTTGCCTAGAACATCCAGTTCCCGCGTCAGTGACTGTATCTCTCTCATCACACGTTTTTTTCATGTGACTCTGCCCTTTGGTCACCTGCCGATGGTCAACCCCCCATTATCTTCCCTGATGCTTCTCAACTGAATCACCTATGGAGTTTCTTAAAAGCCAGGTGCCTGGCCAGGCACGGTGACTCACACCTGTAATCCCAGCACTTTGGGAAGCCAAGCAAGGTGGAAGCATTGCTTGACCCCAGGAGTTTGAGACCAGCCTGGGCAAAATAGTGAAACTGCACCTTTACTAAAAATTTTAAAGAGTAGAGAGGTGTGGCGGCGTACACCTGTAGTCCCAGCTACTCAGGAGCTGAAGCAGGAGGATTCTTCGAGCCCAGGAGGTCAAGGCTGCAGTGAGCTATGATTGTGTCACTGCACTCCAGCCTGGGCAACAGAGCAACACTCTATCTCACTAAAAAACAAACAAAAAAACATGCCGGGCTGCTATCCCATACCCACTGGAGCAGAGCCTCTGAGGGTGGATCCTCGGGATCTGCATTTTTAACAAGCTTCCCTGGTGGCTGGTGCAGTGGGTCCTATTAGAGGAAACTCCTGCTGCAGATGAGCAATGGTCTACCAGCTACTACCTTGGTCCCTTCCCCGACCTCCACGCATTTGTCCACCGGACTGTGGCTTCTGATCTCGTTTTCCTCTGATGTTCGGTCCACCATGAGAAGATGTGCGTTCTTTTCCATGATAGCTCAAGAAGAGCCAGATGATTAGGACCTCACATCCAAGGCATGTATAAAAGGCCAACCAAGCAGATGTGTTTACAGCCCCAAAGTGCCAAGCCCTGGACTCTCACACGAAGAAAACGAATGGAAAACACAGTCATGGCCTGCAAGAAGATGTTTGGGGCAACAACAGACCACATAGACAATGGTGGTCCCATAGATGATAATGGAGCATATATGGAAATCTGATATATGGAACTTGATACTCACATTGCAGATCAAGTAGGGGGAAACAATTGATATTCAGTAATGGAACTTGGATTTGGGGTTTTCCATATGCAAATCTATATATAAATAAATACATGGGCCAGGCACGTAATCATGTCTGTAATTCCAGCACCTTGGGAGGCCGAGGCAGGTGGATCACCTGAGGTCAGGAGTTTGAGACCAGCCTGGCCAACATTGTGAAACCCCGTCTCTACTAAAAATACAAAAATTAGCTGAGCATGGTGGCGAGCGCCTGTAATCCCAGCTACTCAGGAGGCTGAAGCAGGAGAATTGCTTGAACCTGGGAGGCAGAGGTTGCAATGAGCTGAGATCGCGCCATTGCACTCCAGAGTGAAACTCTGTCTCAAATAAGTAAATAAATAAATGCATATATGCCACCTAGGTTTGCATAAGTATACTCTGTGATGTTCACATGACAAAGTTGCCTAAGGATACATTTCTCAGAACCTACCCCTATCAGTAAGTGATTCGTGACAGTATCTACCAAATGCCTGAGCAATTCTGTCAAATTTGATTGTGCCAGCATGAACACTTCCTCAGGAAGAACACATCCAAAGAGAAAACAACCAGAATCTAATGTCTCCAAATCATAGAAACAGCTTTTCTGGGTTTTTCAGGGAGGCCTATGGGCTGATATTCCTTGGGTATTAAAGGAAGCTGGCAGCAGATTCCCTCAGCTGTGCCCAGAAGCAGGGCTCTGCGTGCACCGCTGTGCCCAGATTTAGACCAGGTCAGGGCTGGGTGATAAGGTAAGCAGAACAGAGAACTCCCATGCCTGAGGCAGGGACAAAGCCATGGTTACTCCTGCTGTGCAGTGTAACCGCTGCAGCCCCTGGCCCACCTGGAGAGGTTCTGCGGCAGAACTGCTGTGTTAGAGGCCAGCAGCAGGGTCCGATGGGCTTGGGAGGCACTGGACTGCTCCATTTCAGTTCAGAGAGAAGCTGCCCTATGGGTGTGGTGGCACTCTGGAAAGGCTGCAGAGCCTGGTCTGGGGTCCCCTCTCAGGCTGGCTTGAGAGGGGCATTTGCACAGGTGAGCACGATGTGTGGCCAGTGACTTTGGTGGGCTGATCGATTAAGGAAGGAATTTCAGTTCTGGGTCCCTGTTCCAGGCCTGCCAGGGAGGAACATGAAACTGATGGGCTTCAGGGCTGATGGACCCTGGATCACAGGCCTTTCTGTGGCCCCTTTCCAGACCCTCTTTGAAATGATCAAAGAGATATCAAGTAGAAGCATAAAAGAAAATGTCTGGAAAACTAGTAGGGGGGCCAGAGTCCCAAGGGATTCAGTTCCAGGGAAGTAAATTGAAAGAAGACAGAAAGGGCAGACACCAATCTTTTTGGAAGAGCTGTGTGTCACAGGGAGAGGAGAGGAGAGGAGAGGAGAGGAGAGACCCTGGCAGAACCTGCCAGTACCTGCCAACTCAGGCTCAGAGGACTTCCTCTCCTCTCTGAGGAGTGACTGCCAGTGTAAAGGGAATGTCAGTTACAGCAAAGCATATCCAGTTAAATTTTTAATACAAAACCGTCTCATGCACTATTTGGAACATTCTTATACTAAAAATTACTCATTCTTTATCTGAAATTCAAAACATAACCAGGCATTTCCTATTTGTATTTGCTAAATCTGGCAGTCAAGTAAGTGTAAATCATGTTTCTGTAACATATTTAATATTCTCCAACAAATTAGGAGGAAGGAGAATGAAAAACTATCTATATGGCAAGATTCCAAATTGGAAACATATATATTATTTTATATTCCAAATTGGAAATATACGATTTATATACCTAGGGAAGTGACTGGAGAGAATTAGATCATTGTGGCAACAATGGATATCTGGGTGGGTTTGTTTCTCAGTGATTCTGATTTTCTTGATCTGTTTCTATTTTCCAAAATTTCCACAATGAACATGTATGTCTCTTATAAAGCAGATAATGTTCAATTACGTGCCAGGTAGGTCTGTTATAAAGCAGATAATGTTCAAATGGAACCAGAAACATCACATACATTATCTTACTTAATTCTTGGAATGGCCCTGTGAGTAGACACTGATGTGATTCCTGTTTATACTATAGAGGAGGATTTGTGAGAGGAAGTAACTTGTCCCAGGTCACACAGCTAGCAAGGAGCAGGGCTGGGAGTTGGCCTGCCTGCAGCCTAACCCAGAACCTTTCTGACCCTCTGGATGCAGCTGCCCTGGCATGAGACTGCTAGACTGTGGACCCTGGACTCCAATAATCTGTCCACCTTGGGAGGTTTTGATGAGCTTTTTCTCAATCCCCAGTTCTTCCTGTCCCTCTCTGCCACCTCCAGGGTTGGCAGTTTGTCCTGGGCAGTCTAGAGTTTAGCATTCACCCCCTAGGAAGAATATTGAGCAGAGCCCCTGGGTATGGGCCCCCCAGCTCTGACATGCATGCCCTCTGGGGTGTGGTGTAAAGAGAGAGCCTTTCCACTCATCTCTCCCCCAAGAGCCCAGAGCAAGTGTGAAATTGTCAAGTTATTTCCCATGCATGAAGTGCTGTGGTTTCTTTCAGATCCTTTTTGAAGATGCCTTTGATGTGGCAAGCTTCCTGGACAAAAGTGAGGTTCCAAGTACATCTAGCTCCAGGTGAGGAAGAGGGTATGAGATAGCATGCACCCATGTGTGGATGGGTGTGAGACTGTGTGTGTGTGGGGGGGGTGCGAGTTTGCATGTGCACAAACGTGATTAGTCTGTCAATCTGAGAGTGTGTGTATGTGTGCACTCCTGCTGGGGTGTTCCAGAGCGTCTCCTCTGCGGCCTCTAGATGGGTGTTGTATTAGTCCATTCTCACACTGCTATAAAGAACTACCTCAGACTGGGTAATTTATAAAGAGAGGTTTAAGTTACTCACAGTTCCACAGGCTATACAAGAGGCATGGCTGAGGAGGCCTCAGGAAACTCACAATCATGGCAGAAGGCAAAGGGGAAACTCGTATATCCTCACATGGTGACAGGAGAGAGAGAGTGAAGGGGGAAATGCTACACACTTCTCAAACAAGCAGATCTTGTGAGAACTGTGTCATGAGAATAGCAAGGGGGACACCCATCCCCATGGTTCAGTCACCCCCCCACCAGGCCCCTCCTTCAACACGTGGGGATTATAATTCCACAGGAGATTTGAGTGGGGACACAGAGCCAAACCAGATCAGGTGCCTAATTCAGTGGGTGTTCTTAGGGATCCACTTTTTTTTTCTGTGATTGGAAGTGAGCTGGCGCTAGGATTGTGTTCTTGCCCTGGGGATGACATTATCTGTGGAGTCTTCAGAGTAGAAAATTCACACACATTATCTTACTTAATTCTTGGAATAGCCCTATGAGTAGACACTGATGTCATTCCTGTTTATATTATAGAGGATTTGTGAGAGGAAGTAATTTGTCCCAGGTCACACAGCTAGTGAGGAGCAGGGCTGGGAGTTGGCCTGCCTGCAGCCTAACCCAGAACCTTTCTGACCCTCTGGATGCAGCTGCTCCGGCATGAGACTGCTAGACTGTGGACCCTGGACTCCAGTAATCTGTCCACCTTGGGAGGTTTGAAGAGCTTTTTCTCAGTGGTAAACTGAGGTTCTGGTAATTGCATCTCACATGAGCTCCTACCTTCTTTAGCAAGAGGAGTCACATCCTGGCGCAGGGCTGGGACACACCAGGTTATCACCTGCAGGTTGTGCATCTGTTCTCTTTGCACTCTATTCCCAGTGTGTGTTAGCCCTGCTGATCTCTGCTAAGGGCTGCTATATCCCTGCCTTAAGTCCATTAATACTAAATGCCATAGACCGGGTGGCTTATAAACAACAGAAATGTATTTCTCACAGTTCTGGAGGTTGGGGAGTCCATGATTAAGGTCCCAGCAGAATCAGAGCCTTGTTTTTTCACAGAGGACACCTTCTGGATAAAACCTCACATGGTAAAGAGGCAAGAAATCTCTCTGGAGCCTGTTTATTTTTTTAAAAAAAATTTTTTTAAGATGGAGTCTCACTCTGTCACCCAGGCTGGAGTGTAGTGGCACAATCTTGGTTCACTGCAACCTCTGCCTCATGGGTTCAAGCGATTCTTCTGCCTCAGCCTCCCGAGTAGCTGGGATTACAGGCACACGCCACCATGCTCAGATAATTTTTGTATTTTTAGTAGAGACAGGGTTTTGCTGTGCTGGCCAGGCTGGTCTCAAACTCCTGACCTCAGGTGATCCACCTGCCTCGGCCTCCCAAAGTGCTAGGATTACAGGTGTGAGCCAAAGTGCCCGGCTCTGGGGCCTGTTTTATAAGGGCACTAATCCCATCAGGAGGGGCCCACCTTCATGCCCTAATCCATGATCTCCCAGAGGCCCTTCCTCCTAACACCATCACCTTGGGAGTTAGGTTTCAGCATATGAATTTTGGAAGAAAACAAACCTTCAGTCTGCAGCACCCAGGGCAGCTTGCAGGCAGGTTCTCCCAGCCAATCTGGAAAGAGAAGGCAGGGAGGGGGCTCTGAGACACGGAGAATAAGGGCCAACATGCAAACAGGCCTGGGTCCTGAGTTTAGGGGACTCCCTGATAGGAATAGATAGGAAGGAGGGGAGAAAAGGATAGCTGACCCCATGAAGTGGGAAGACACAAAATGGGATGTGAAAAGATTTTAAAACAAGAAGTAGCTTGACTAACCATGTCCCAAAGGAGTGTTTTCTGAAAGAGAAATTGTTTAGGACTGAAATTCCCTTGTGGCTTTGCTTGAAAAAGCTGTGGTCTTAGGGCCTGAAGACACAGGTTCTTCAGATACCTGTGCTGCTGTCATGGCTAAAAAGAACCCTGGACATTTCATTTTTCTGCCTCGGGAGTGACAGTGACATGTCCTTGTGATCCCAGTGAATATCTGCATTGTCCTCTCAAGGGGAGCCTGGCCTATGGGTGCCTGCAAGGCCTTGGGGCCACAGCTGTCCCTAGTCACCCAGCTGGCCTTTCAGCGAAGCTTCAGGCAAACCACACGTCAGCATTTTGGCTCCATTCTCCCTGTTTCACCCAGGCCTAGATGGACTTAGGGAGAAGTGGGGTTGACAGAGGAGGGCTTTGTCCTCTCCAAATTGACCTTCCAGAGTGACTCAGCGCTTCTCAGCTGTGAGTGGGGTTACATTTTGCTGCCATTGGCTGGAAGAGACATTCCTGTTTCTGTGCTCAGCTTGGCCTGCAAAGACAACCATGGAGAAGCTGCCAGCCTGTCCTTGCCAAGCAAATTCAGAACTCCCTGCCTGGCTGATAGAACAGGAAAACAACCTATTAAAAATGTCCTACTTTCCCTAGAAAAGTCAGGGGTTGCTGCCAGGGGGTTCCTAAGCTGACTGTGGGACCTCATCCCCGGAGGAAGTGAAGGCTGCCTACTGACATACAGAAAGTGGGTGGCAGCTGTCCTACAGACGCACAGTCTCTGTGCTCTAAGGAGCCCTCTGAAGCAGGGACCACATTGCAGGGCCCTGGCTCTTAGCAGGCATCCCTAAATGTTGCACAAGCCCCCACCACCTCTCCAAAAGGCTAAGCTGTCTCATCATCTTCTGAGGCCCTGCAGCTTTTCAAAGACGTTAATGTCTGCTTCCAAACTGTGCTGCTTATGGTGACATAAACTCGAGTCACACAGGGCTTCTCCCCTTGTTCCAGGCAGGCAGGAGGGAAAGAGCCTGCACAACAGGCCTCCTTTCTGCACCAGGGCTTGAATTCCACATTAGACCCTCAGAGCAGAGGCAACTCAGGGGACTGAACTCAAGACGCGCCACGTGTTCCAGAGCTGCCTCAGCAGCCTTGGTGAACCAGAACCGTGGGGCATTCTGCAGGAGGCTGACTGAGGGATAGAGGAACTCTTGTTTCCTTGTTCCAGAAGCCACAGCTCAGAACACTAAATTGGGGCACAGGAGTGAGTCTCACCACAGTCTCAATTTTCCAGAGGATTCCAGACATGATATGTGAGCAGGATCTGGGCTGTGTGAGAATTTACAAGTGCTTGGTTCACATGGTAACCCAAATCTTTCAGAGGAGGGGGAGGCAGAGTTGAAAGATCAGGATCCTGACTATTTGTCGTCTCTTCTTCCTTTCTGTTGTCAGTTCAATGCTTGCCAGCTCCAACCCAGAAAACCCAGAGGAAAAGTTTCAGCTCTATATGCAGATTATCGACTTTTTTAAAGGCCTTGGCTGTGCAAACACTCAAGTAAAACAGGTAGGACAGAGTAGAGGGCATGGTACCTCTGCCCACCTCCCTTAGATAGCAAAAAGGGCTCTTATGGGCAGCCCTCACCTGACCTCACCCCGATCATACCATGAGAGGCCACTGGTCAGGGAGACTCTTTCATTCTCTCTGGCTTGCTCCATGGATGGTCACCTTCAGCCTGATGCATCTTGTAGAATGAATGGAAGATATCCAGGGAACCAGGAAAGACAGAGCCATGTCCTGTAGGGCAGAGGTCCCCAACCCCTAGGCCACAGACAAGTACAGATCCATGGCTGCTAGGAACAGGGCTGCACAGCAGAAGGTGAGCATGACCGCCTGAGCTCCACCTCCTGTCAGATTGGCGGTCGCATTAGATTCTGATAGGAACGCAGACCCATAGTGAACTGCTCGTGCAAAGGGTCTAGGTTACGCACCCTTATGAGAATCTAACTAGTGTTTGATGGTCAAGGTGGAACAGTTTCATCCTGAAACCATCCCTCCTCTGTGGAAAAATTGTCTTCCATGAAATTGGTTCCTGGTGCCATAAAGGTATGGAAGCACTGCTCTAGGGCAGCCCTGGACTGGGAACCCTTTGAAGCAGGGACCAGATCCCAGGGACCTGACTCTCAGCAGGCATTCATAAATGTTCAGTGTGTGAACCCTTGACACTCTTCCAAAACGCTGAGCTGTTTCATCATCTTCTGTAATCTTCATCATCTTCAGTAATATTTGCTGTCAGTTTTTGAAGGATATTAATGTCTGTTTCCAAATTGTTCCACCTAGGGTGCCATGAGTAGTGGGAGTCTTGGTTAGGAGGACTATTTCTGGAAGCTTTTGTCAGGGAAGGGGGGTTATGCCTGAGCCACCAAGGGGACAGGCCCTTTCAGATTCATAGCCAGGGATTTTTCTTTACTAATTTAGCAAAAATACAACTGTTTACTTGAAAGGTAAGTTATAATAATAACAAATGTTTGTCTAAAAATACTCAGGACACCTGTTCAATACTTAGTCCTTTTCCAACCAAGTCTTCATTTCCCTCTGCTGGGACCACAGCGAATCCTCACGTGGAGTAAGAGCCTTTCCCTGCAGTTTGCTTTCCCCTTCCCACCAATCCTTGGGTGACTGTCCCCTGGAGCAGTTGTCCCCTTTCTCTCAGATACAGTTAAATTAGCCTATCTTACCAAGACTTTGAGAATAGACAAAAAGGACAATCTTTGCTTTCCCCCCTTCTCCACATATGGTAGAAACATAATAAGCAGGGATTCTAGTATCCATACAAAGCAAAGGTGTGGCTGGGCACAGTGGATCTCGCCGGCGGGCTGAGGTGGGAAGATTACTTGAGCCCAGGACTTCAAGACCAGTCTGGACAACATGGCAAAACCTCATCATTACAAAAAATACAAAAATTAGCCTGGTGTGGTGGTGCATACCTGTAGTCTCAGCTACTCGGGAGGCTGAGTTGGGAGGATCGTTTGAGCCTATAAGGTGGAGGTTACAGTGAGCTGAGATCACGCCACTGTACTCCAGCCGGGGCAATGGAGTGAGACTCTCTCAAAACAACAAGAAAAGAAAGCAAAGATGCCAAACTTCAGTACTCCTAGATTCCTGATGCCTTGGTGTTACAAGAGCAGGGCCCAGGCGTCTGCATTTTGAATGACCTGTCCATGTGGCTCTGGGGCAGGAGGACTCAGGCTTTGATAGACTCTGCTGTAAACAGAAAAGTTTCACTCTCTTCTCAACCTCTGCTGTTGTCTTCCCAGTAAACAAAGGGCCCACATGATTTGCCCAGAGACTGTGGTCCCACCTCCCTGGTGTTTCCCTGCCCCTATCAGGAGAGCATGGTGAACGGGAACTGCTTCTCCAGGGCAGGAAAGGCTCAGTGTGTGGAGGCCGGCCCCACTATCAGGATGTCACCCTTGGGACCAGGTCCCACAGTCATTAGATAGTTGACTGGGGTCAGGGGTGCCGCCTGGGCCCATAGGGATCAACCCTGATCTGCAGGGCTGTCAAGTTACAGGGGTCATTTTCTGCTGGGATGGAGAGAAACAGGAAGAGAAAAACCCCAGGAACATACTTTCAGGGGACGAAGTCATGAAGAGTCCTGAGGGATTGGCTGGGATCACTGTTTACAGCGTCCCTTTAAGGACTGAGAAACCCTTGCTAAGCAAACAGTGCTGCCTCTATTTTTTTACCCAGGCTAGCGTGCAGTCATGGCATGATCTTGGCTCACTGCAACCTCTACCTCCTGGGTCCAAGCAATTCTTGTGCCTCAGCCTACAGGATCGCTGGGATTACAGGCACACACCACCACGCTTGGCTAATTTTTTTTTTTTTTGTATTTTTAGTAGAGACGGGGTTTCACCAGGTTGGCCAGGCTGGTCTCGAACTCCTAACCTCAGATGATCTGCCTGCCTTGCCTTCTCTAAGTGCTGGGATTACAGGATCTCCCAAGTGCTGGGTTCTCCAGGAGCTGGGCAGGGAGGGCTTTTGTGCTCAGGGGCAGCCTGAACTCCTGCTGCTAAGAGAGGAATGCAGGAACTCAGGCTGGCCACCCCCAGTGGCTCACCAAGCCAGCTGCGTGAGAAAGAAGAAATGCAGATTTTCAGAGGGGCCTGCACATATAGGTCCTCGAGCAATGTGTGCCAGTGCTAGCCAGCATGAGCCACCATGCCCAGCTACAGTGTTGCTGCTTAAAAAAGAATCATCTCCTAATAGATAACCTATGTACGTGGCATAAAATTTACAAGTTACCAAAGATATACAATGGATACTTAGTCTTCTCTCTCCCTTGCTTCCTACCCCATACCCTCCCCCAGAGGCAACTGTGGTGACCAGTTTCTTGTACACTCACCCAAACATATTCTGCAGATACTTATATATTCTTTCAAACACAAACAGTAGCCTATGATACACATTGCTTTGCACTTTGCCCTTTGTAAATAGTATGTCCCATAGATAGAGCGCTGTCGCATCATTTTTTGTTGGAAACCAGCTGCATGGTGTTTCATTGGTGGGAGCACACGGTACAGTGCACTGTCTTCTATTGATGAACATTTGGATAAAGCCTTACAATATCCTCTGCCTCTCTTATGGGACCCTGGAAATCCCCAGGATAAAAAAGAAGCCAGTTCTCCCCTATCTTTTCTGGAGGTCATAGAGCGATGAGTTGAGTGAAATGGAAATGGTACCTTCCCACTTAGAAGGAAGTGGGAAGGTACCATTGCTTCTTGGCCTTCCCCTTGCTTCTTGGCCCAAGCTGGAGGTGAAAATGCAGCTGAAGAGACGTAGGGTAGAGTCTGGGGTCTGGACACACCAGGGCTGCAGGAGCCTTCCTATCTGCCTGGGGCCTGAGACCCAAAGATAAAAAGTGAACCTCTTCCACCCTGTGTCTTGCAGGAAGCATCCTTTCCTGTTGATGAAGAGATGATGATGTTGCAGTGCACGGAGACCTTTGACGATGAAGATTTGTAATGCAGAAGCGGGGCTGGGACGGGAGGGACTGAATGAGGTGGGCAGTTCTCAAGGTTGAATCCTGGCAGCTAAGGTTGCACGTGCCTTGGCCTCTGGGACTCTTTGGAGTGGGTTGTTCCAGAAGCATTTGATGATTTTCTGATTATTATAACATATAAGAGAAGCATGGCCTCGTGTTGGTCTTTTGGGGCTGTTTGGCATAAAGAGCTGGCCTGCTGCTATTGTGCTCCTATTAAGGAGGTATAAAGTACAGCTGGGGCCCAGGCCACAGGCCTTTCAAGGAGGACAGGCAGGGTGTGTCCCTGGAGGTGACATAATGCCAGGTACTTTCGGCATGTCCTGGGCACAGGGCACTGCCCTGATGGGTTCCAGAGAGTTCCAGAGCCCACCTGCTCATCCTGCACACTCAGAGCCAGGGGCAGTGCCAACCTCAACCCTGTGCTGCAGGACAGCTGGGTGGAACCAGATGTGTCTGCTGCTCCTGGTAATAAAGTCACCTGAATGGGAGCTGCAGTGAGGTCCTAGGTTTTTTTCTGAAGGCTTTCTGTGAGGCTTCTGGGCAAAGGGTACATACATGTCCCTGGGCTTGGACACTGGGAGTGAGGTTGAATTTTATGTGTCAACTTGGCTAGTCCATGGTACCCAGGAATTTGGTCAAACATTATTCTAGATGTTTCTGTGAAGGTATTGTTAATGAAATTAACATTTAAATCAGGAGACTTTGAATAAAGCAGATGATCCTCCAGAATGTTTCCTATCAGTTGAAGGCCTGTATCGAAAGAGACTCACCTCCCAGGAGGCAGCGGGAATCCTGCCAGCAGTTCGACTTTGGACTTGAACTGCGGCTCTTCCCAGCCTGCCGGCCAACCCTGCAGATTTTTAGACTTGTATCTCCACAACTGCATGGGTCCCTTCCTTAAAATAAATACTTCACCTCTCTCTTTCTCTGTATCTGCATATATACACATCTCATTGGTTCTGTTTCTCTGGAGAACTCAGGCTAATGTAGGGTGTGCAGGAAGAATGGGCATGCATGGCTCTTTACAGTTTTTAAGGCATCAAAACAGCCCCTCTCCTCCACTGAAGCCCTCCCAAAGGCTTGGGCTGTGTCATCGCCTAGTGAGAGCCTGAAACATAGGCTAAGTCTTAGGACACAGACCCAGTCCTGTGTGACTCCAAAGTGGCCCTGAGATGCATGAGCCCACACTCAAGGACTTCTCCTGGAGGTGTGCAGGGATAGGAGCTTCGCTAGCCCTTTACAGTATACACATCACCCCACCAAGTGGGCAGATGGAGGCTCTCCAGGAGCTGGGCAGGGAGGGCCTTTGTGCTTAGGGGCAGCCTGAACTCCTGCTGCTAAGAGAGGAATGCAGGAACTCAGGCCGGCCACCCCCAGTGGCTCACCAAGCCAGCTGCGTGAGAAAGAAGAAATGCAGATTTTCAGAAGGGCCTGCACATAGTAGGTCCTCAAGCAATGTGTGCCAGTGCTAGCCAGCACCTCTCTCTTTGTACCAAGCTGTCCTGATCCTATTTAGTCCAAGGCTGCGACTTCATTCCTCCAGCCATACCTGCCAGTGGCCCCTGGTCAGAGAGGACTTCAGCAGAATGTGGAAGTGTCCCTTCCCCCCACAACCTGGTGCTGGGTGATGTCTCCACCTCTAGTCCTCAGCCCAACAGTCCTCTTGCTTCTCTCCTGCAGCCTTGGATATTGGCATAGCCCAGGATGGATTTATTGTGTAAAACTACCTTCATGTGGTTCTCAATCTCCTTCCTCCTCACTGAGGACTTGTATCAGAAAGGTACCTTCTTCTAGCTATCAGTCAGTACTGTAGCACTCAGAGTTCTGCAGAGAAACAGCACCAATAGGATATAGGGACATCAAGACTTGTTTTAAGAAATTGGTTTATCTGTTTGTGGGGACTGCACGTCTGAAATCTGTAGGGCAGGCCAGGAGGCTGGAAACTCGGGCAGGCATTGGCACTGCAGTCTTGAAACAATTTCTCCTCCCAGAAACCTCAGTTCCATTCTTATGGCCTTCAGCTAACTGGGTGAGCCCCAACCATATCACCAAGCGTAATCTTGTTAATTGAAAGTGGACTGGTTGTAGATGTTAATCACATGTATAAAATGCCTTCACGACAGCCCCTAAAGAAGTGCCTGATAAGATGACTGGATACTATAGCTCGGCTAACTTGACACATGAAAGCAACGTCACAGGTACCCCTTGGGGATTTTTATGTTGTTATAACAGCTCCCTGTGGAGGTTCGGCCTCTGCTGTTACTGCCATTTTATAGATAAAGAGACAATGACTTAGCTGAAGCCCCAAGTCATTTAATAGAAGAATCTCAGATCACCTCACCTCTGACTCTGTCTTTTTATCCCCAATACGTTAATGAATGGAGAGCAATGTTGTTGTTTTAAGGATAAAGACACAAAAAAGCTCTGCCGCTAAAGAATTAGGATGTAGAGGCCAGATGTGGTGGCTCACACCTGTAATCCCAGCACTTTGGAAGGCCCATGCAGGCAGATCACGAGGTCAGGAGTTTGAGACCAGCCTGGCCAAGATAGTGAAACCCTATCTCTACTAAAAACACAAAAAATTAGCTGGGCGTGGTGGCAGGTGCCTGTAATCTGAGCTACTTGGGAGGCTGAGGCAGGAGAATTGCTGGAACCCAGGAGGCACAGGTTGCACTGAGCCAAGATCATGCCTCTGTACTCCAGCCTGGTGACAGTACGAGACTCCATCTCAAAAAAGAAAAGGGATGTAGAAATGTGAAGCCAACCCTCAGAGTTCACTGTGTCAGCCATGTGCATCACCTCTAGGTGATGGTTGGGAGGGGGACCACAGAGGTCAAGTGGAGGCAGGAAGAAGCAAGATTAGAGGTGAAGAAGGGAAGCTGTGAGGCTGTGGCTCTAGCCGCTGCATTATCAGAACTAGGATGCAGATTCTGACAGCAACCTTGCAATGTGCAGGAAAAGCTCTAACAGATAAATGCTTATTGAGTGCAGATGGTGTGGGTGGGTGGCGGCTGGGCTGAGATGACATCTAGTTTGGGTAACTCAGTTCCACCTCATGCTGATGGAATCAAGCTAATTACCCCATGCTCATGTCATCAATTACCTCTTACCCACCAGTTACTTTTCCAACCTTGATTCTGAACAAAATAAGGCTTTGTGCTTTTATGGAAATGTGAGAAATCTGTCCCTTCTTGCATATGCTTCTCACAAAGCTGCCTTGTCCCTGAAGCTCTGAAACCACGTGCTCTGACCAAAAAAAAAAAAAAAAAGTACAGCTGAGGGAAGACCGGGAGGCTCTTCCAGGACCTCTCCCACTGTTCATCCTGCTTGGGCTGCCTGGGGACAGCACAATAGGAACATAAAGTACAGGAAAGCCCACTTGGAAAACTGAGCCTGGCTGGCTGGCAGCTGTTTGGTGAGAACACAGGGAACATTATCAAGTCCTGGAGGTGTCAACCAAAGGAAAAGGAACAAAGGGCAGAATTAGACAGGATTTGAAGAGCTTCTTGGGGTGGCAGGGGGTAGAGAAGCGGCAGTGGGGAAGATGGGCATGCAGGACTCCTGGAGTAGCTAACCCCAGGTCCTCAGCCCCCAACCCATTCATTATAGCATGTTAGATGGGCGGGACCCTGCTACTTTAAGCCCAATATGTCACACACTCACAAAAATCTTTTTGTAAGAAAAAAAAAATTTTTTTTGAGACAGTCTCACTCTGTCACCAGGTGCCAGGCTGGAGTGCAGTGGCGCGATCTCGGCTCACTGCAAACTCTGCCTCCCGGGTTCAAGCAATTCTCTTGCCTCAGCCTCCTAAGTAGCTGGGACTATAGGCGCGCACCACCATACCCAACTAATTTTTTGTATTTTTAGTAGAGATGGGGTTTCACCATGTTGGCCAGGATGGTCCTGATCTCTTGACCTTGTGATCTGCCTGCCTTGGCCTCCCAAAGTGCTGGGATTACAGGCATGAGCCACCGCGCCCAGTGAAAAAAATATTTTTTTTAAGATAGCAGAAATAACAGGTGTATATACTGACATACGTTACTAAAAGAAAGAGAAGACTGGATGATGCAAGATAGAGTTGCCGCAGTGAAACCTGTGAGTAGGAATCAGGGAATGGGCCCTGGAGCACAAGGGGAGGCAGCTTCAGGGAGGAGCCAAGCAACTCATTCACTCAACAGGAGGGAGAGCCATGGGCAGGGGCACCAAAAGCAGGAGTGGAGACTTGCAGGTGTTTGCCAGTTTCTCATCTGATTACTTCTTTACAGATTTCTCTGAAATAAGAAGCTGAGGCTGGGTTCAGTGGCTCATGTCTGTAATCCTAGCACTTTGGGAAGCCAAGGCCAGAGGATTGCTTGAGCCCAGCAGTTCAAGACCAGCCTGGGCAATATGGTGAGACTCTGCCTCCACAAAATAGTTTAAAAAATTAGCTGGGTGTAGTGGCATGTGCTTGTAGTTCCAGATACTCGGAAGGCTGAGGGAGGAGGATCCCTTAGGCCCAGAGGTCAAGGCTTCAGTGATCTGTAATCACACTACTACACTTCAGCCTGAGCGACAGTGAGACTTCGTCCCCCCCCCCAAAAAAAAATGAGGACAGAGGTGGAAAGAGTTCTAGAAGAAAGAACAAAGAGGGAGAAGTGTGCTTGGGGAAGGTTTCCTGCCTGCCAGGCAGCTCTGAGGAACACGTGAAGTTCATGGTCTGAATCTAAAACCAGTCACTCTGGCTGTGTGTTTTCTCCAGAGACATTCAGCTGCATGAGTGCAGGTGCAGAGTGAAGAATTATTTCTCATCAGTGTTAAGGTTTTGCCAGGAGAGTGTAAAGGAGAGAGCAGGCTGAGGGCATTACAAATGTGAGAAGGTGCTTATTATGACCGACCGTGGCATGAGGCTGCTCAAGGAGAAAAGGGGATCAGAGGAAGTGAGAGGATGGTAGAGTCAGATCCCGGCCGATTAAAGAGTTATTGGACTTGGGGGACTAGAAGTAGTGAGCTGAAAAAATAGGAGGTGGTGGTCAGAGAACTGCTTGAAATTGAGGATTGTAGGAGGCACCGTTGTTGGGAATCCCGAAGGCTAGTCTGAGATATAGCCACAGTATGAGTAACTGAGATGAGCAAAGTCGCACAGGATTCTTTTGGTGCCGCTTCACTAGACAGAAACCTCTGTGACCAGTGGCACCTCTGCCCAAGTTTCACTCGCAACTGCTGGGCTAGCTCTGCCTACTCAGCCTGGCAGTCTATCCTCAGCTTGCATTACTGGCCCAGATCTCATGCCCATCTTGGGTGAGCCAGGCATGGCGGGAGGTGAGTGAGCACAGGGTCCAGTCACAGCACACAGCCAGGCACACCAGCTGCTGCAGAGGGGTGGGCCGCTCCAGGTGCTGGCACCATGTGAGGCTGTGGCTGGACTAGGCCTGCCTCAAGTGGCTTCCCCTTGGGCACCAGCATCCCAACAGGGGGAACGCCATTGCACCTGAAAACTCAAAGACGCCAGCAACCATGGAGCCCCTAGAGGGTGTTACAACATGTCACAGCTCTGGCTCAGGGACCCCTGAGGTATGGGCCCCCAAAAGGGTCATAGCTCTTCTCTTGTAGTCTGGAAAATGAGAGTGTGTCACTGCCCACAGCTCAGCAGGCCGGCCAAGAATGTGTTTCAGCTTGTTGTGTTACAGCTCATTCAGTCCCAATGCCCTACTCCAGCCCAAGGCTCCTGGGCTGCTGGCCTGACCCCACCACCACTTCCTGTCATGTGAGGCAGCGACCTGGTGCCAATAGAGGATGGGAGGGATACACTGTTACAGCTCCTTTCGTACCTGTTTTTCAGTGGGCTCTGGGTTCTTGTTCTGTGTCCAAGAATAAGATTGCACAGGCAACTGGAGAGTGATCAAGGTAGAGAAGAGCTTTACTAAGTGACAGCACAGCTCTCGACAGGACAGAGGACCCAAAGCGGGTAGCCCCTACCCAAAGGCAGGAAGTCCCAACGTGTGGCTGAGTCTGGGGTTTTTATGGGCTCAGAGTGGGGGAATGCATGCTGATTGGTATATGGGTGGGCCTGGAAAAAGCACCATTTGATTGGCTAAAAGGTAACAAGGGGCTAGGCATGGTGGTTCACACCTGTAATCCCAGCACTTTGGGAGGCCGAGGCAGGCAGATCACCTGAGGTCTGGAGTTCAAGACCAGCCTGATCAACATAGTGAAACCCTGTCTCTACTAAAAATACAAAAGTTAGCTGGGCATGGTGGCATGCACCTGTAGTCCCAGATACTCGGGAGGCTGAGGCAGGAGAATCACTTGAATCCAGGAGGCAGTGGTTGCAGTGAGCCGAGATCACACCACTGCACTCCAGCCTGGGAAACGGAGAAAGACTCTGTCTCAAAAAAAAAAAAAAAAAAAAAATAGTAATGAGGAAGTTCTCACTCCAGGTCATGGACTCCCTACCTCGAACTGGAGGCCCAGTTTTCAGGCTTTAAGCTGTCTTTGGCTTGAAGGTCAGGTTTCCCCAGGGACCTGCCCCTGTCTGTCTAGGAATTTGTCTGCCTCCTGCTGCCATCAAAAGGGCCAGTTCATGGAGCTCAAGGAACTAGAGGCCAAGGTGTGAGAAGGATGAGCTCTGTGTATACAAAGTCCCCAATTATGAGGACAGGGTTTTTGGAGACAGGATTGGTGACCAACACACTAACATCCTCAGAGAAGGAGGGTCGGTCTGTAGATGCCAACAACAAAAGGCGTGTGGGTGGAAAATCCAATGGTGTGAGTTTCAGAGCAAAAGCAAGGTCGAGATGTCCTGTAGGAGCAGAAATTAACATTCTTCCCCATTCCTCTCTATCCTAAAGGAAAGTACTAGTTTTGTTAGTCAGCTTTCAGTAGAGTTTTGCAAAGGTTGCATTTCACGTAAGTATGTTATCTAACTATACAACAAAAAGAAAAATGTGTAGAGGAATGGCTTATCACAGATTACATAAAAATAATTGCCAATTTTTCCATGGGTTAAGACTGCAAAATGTCTCCTAAGGACAAATTGGATACATTATATAATCAACATAAAATATATTAGGAAAGAAAAACTGCTTCAAAAGAGCAGAATTTGTTTAGAAACTTCACTAGCAAGTGGTGAAAAAAAAACATGACTTTTCACCAACTAAGAATATACACAAGGAACATAATCTTCCATAAAAGTAAGAATGCTATAAACTTTGGGCAGTGTGTTTAAAAGTGTGGAAGTTAAAATAAAAAAAATTTTTTTTTTAAGTTTGGGCACGGTGCCTTATGTCTATAATCCCAACACTTTAGGAGGGGAAGGAGGGTAGCTCAAGCCCAGGAGTTGGAGACCAGCCTGGGCAACATAGCAAGACCCCATCTCTCTATAAAAAAAATAAACTTATAAAAATGTGAAAGTGATCATATAACCAGGAATCTCTGTTGTCTGTGGGAGCTGACTCAGCTTCACAGAGTGAAAATGTATAGTCAATAAAGTGGATTTGAAAAGGCTTTGATCTCTGTGCACATCAATTTCCCAAAGTGTAGACAATCTTTAGCCTCATTTTCTTAAGGAAGAGCTGCCATCCTAGAAAGGAAATGCTATGATCTGAATATTTGTGTCCACTCAAAATGTGTATGTTAAAATTCTACTGTGATGGTATTAAGAGGTGGGGGTCTTTGACAGGTGATTAGGTCATGGGTAGAGCCTGTGTGAATGGAATTAGTGCCCTTATAATCAAGGCCCCAGGGAGATCCCCCTCCCCCTCACCTTGTGAGGTTACAATGAGAAAGTGGCAATCTGTAAGGAAGTAGACCCTCACCAGATCTGTCAGTGCCTTGATCTTGGACTTCACAGCCTCCAGAACCATAAGAAATAAATTCGTTATTTATAAGCCACTTGGTTTTTAGCGTATTTTGTTATAGCAGCCCAAACAGACTAAGACTGTAACCAATACATTATTCCCCCTTATCCTTGGGGACTACCTTCCAAGACCCCCAGCAGATCCCTGAAATCAAGGATGGCACCAAACCCCTATATAGACGATGTTTTCTCCAATACATATATACCTATGACAAACTTTAATTCATAAATTAGGCATCCCTGATAACAAAATACCTAATAAAAAATATAACAATTATAACAATATCATAATATTTGCAAGGAAAGGTTACCTGAGGACAAGCACTGCAATGTCTCAACAGTCAATCTGATTACAAAGACAGCTACTAAGGGGCGGATATCCTCTATAGCATGGAAATGCTGGACCAAGGGATGATTCAAGCCTTAGGCAGGAAAGAACAGAATGGTGAGAGATTGCATCAGGCTACTCAATTTAAAACTTACATATTATTTATTTCTGGCATTTTCTATTTAATATTTTTGGATCTCAGTTGACTGCAGGTAACTTAAACCAAGGAATGAGAAACCAAGGATAAGGGGAGGCTACTGCATAGGATTTTTTTTTCTTTTCTTTTTTTTTTTTTTTTTTTTTTTTTGAGGTAAGGTCTTGCTCTTGCTCTGTCACCCAGGCTAGAGTGCAGTGGTGTGACCACAACTCACTGCAGCCTCAACCTCCTGGGCTCAAGCGATCCTCCCACCTCAATGTCCTGAGTAGCTGGGATTACAGATAGACACCACTATACCCGGCTGATTTTTGTATCCTTTGTAGAGATGAGGTCAGTGTTGCCAGGACTGCTCTCCAACTCCTGAGCTCAAGCAATCCTCCTGCCATGGCCTCCAAAGAGTTGAGATTACAGGCGTGAGCCACAGCATCTGGCCCTGTATAAGATTTTTAATTAAGGACTGTAGTAGGCTGAATAATGGCCCCCAGAAATATTTTTGCCCTAAACACCAAAACCTGTGAATATCACCTTCTATGGCAAAAGTCCCTTCTATGGCAAAAGTCTCTTCTATGGCAAAGGAACTTTTGCAGATAAAATAATAAGTACATTAAGGATCTTGAGATGGGGCGATTATCCTAAATTAACTGGGTGGATCTTAAATGTAATCACAAGTCTCCTTATAAAGGGAGGCATACAGGTCAAAGGAAACAGAAGATGGGACAAGGGAAGCAGAGATAGGAATATTGCTCTTTTAAGATGGGGAAGGGGCCACAAGCCAAGGAAAGTAGGCCCCTTCTAGACTCTACACACTGGAAAAGGCTGGGAAATGGATTGTCCCCTAGAACTTCCAGAAGGAAGCAGTCCTGCCCACAACTTGGTTTTGTCCCTGTAAGATTCATTTTAGACTTCTGAGCTGCATTTCTTCCAGGAATGTGAGGAATACACTTGTATTCTTTCAAGACACGCAGTTTATGGTCATTTGTTACAGCAGCCATAGGAAATGATGACAAGGACAAGAAAGATAAAGTCTTCAAGCCTGGAACTTACAACATTTCTTGGCATAGCAACCCAGGAGGTCGAGGTTGCAGCAAGCCGAGATGGCGCTACTGCATTCCCGCCTGGGCGACAAGAGGGAGACTCCATCTCAAAAAAAAAAAATTACCACATCAAAAGAACATTTTGTTTTGTTTACAATCCTAACAGTTAACTATGGGAACAAAGGCAGGACTACAGCACAATAGATCAATTTGTGAGGATCAACCACTGCCCTTTGGATCTGCTGGTGATATCATAAAGATTGCAGTCACCCGTGAATAATGAGTGGTTATCATGCAGCCCTGGGCCTCTTCTGGCCTCAGAACTGACTTTTGGGCAGGGTGCCGTCATACCCTAGAGAAGTGGCAGGGATCTCTGGCCTTGGGCCTGACGTCTTCCACCCACGTGAAGAACCGAGAAGTCAGAGCTCATCATCGCCAAGACGTAACATGAAGCAATACTTTAAAAGGCCACGAGGGGGAGATGTGAGTCCATAAATGAAATGGTTTTTGTGCCGGCGCCTCTTTCAGGTTAATCTAAGCCTTCTATTTGATTTGTAGCCTGCTGTGTCTATGCATCCTTCTTTCCTCTCCTCTAAAGGGCCTTATTTTAGAGATAATATATCAAATAAATGTTTGTTCTGTATGTTGAATATAGTTTTATGTTCTGCATGAAATGCACTCTCTTTAGCAGGAAAGAAAATATTTGTTGCTTTATACTTGGTCCTCTCCGGCTGTATTTTGCCATGGTTCAGTGGTCCTCCTGGGGCAAAACGTTCTCCTTGCCTATGCTAAAGGCTTTGAAACCTTGGACAAGTAACAAAGAGTCCATGTTGTCACAGAATGTAGAATCTGCTTTCGGGGTAGATGCTGGCTCAGCTATTTGCTCAGAAATATAAGCTATACCTGTTTGCCAGAGGTGTGCAGACGGACAGAGGCGGGCAGTTCTGATGCGAGAAAGACAACGATGACACCAGGCTGCACGTCAGAACCACTGAGGGAGCTCTAAGAAAATGCAAGGGGGCCGGGCGCGGTGGTTCACTCCTGTAATCCCAGCACTTTAGGAGGCTGAGGCAGGTGGATCACCTGAGGTCAGGGGTTCAAGACCAGCTTGGAAAACATGGCCCATCTCTACTAAAAATGCAAAACTTAGCCAGGCGTGGTGGCAGGTGCCTGTAATCCCAGCTACGTGGAAGACTAAGCCAGGAGAATTGCTGGAACCCGGGAAGTGGAGGCTGCAGTGAGCTGGGATCCCACCACTGCACTCCACCCTGCGTCACAGAGCGACAATAAAAAAAAAAAAAAAAAAAAAAAGGGCAACACCGAAAGTGAACCTTGATGTAAACTATGGACTCTGGGTGACAGGATAAGTCAACATAGGCTCATCAGTTACAACAAACCTACCACGCTGGCGGGAGATGTTCGCAGTGGGTGGGGCTGGGGGCAGGTATATAGCGGCAAGTCCAGTACAGGAAATCTATTTATGCATTTCTTAATTTTGCTGTGAACCTAAAACTGCTCTAAAAAATTTAAGTCTTAAAAAAAAATGCTTCTGATTTTGGGGCACTTGGTATCATTCTCCAAAGTTAACACTGATGATATTGACAACTCTCAACACGAGCACACTCAGTCATGCATTAAACATATATTTTTTTAATTTTTTTATTGTACTTTAGTTAGGTGCTAGGTTACACGTGCAGATCATGTAGGATTGTTGCATAGGTACATACACAGCAATGTGGTTTGCTGCCTCCATCCCCTCATCAACTATATCTGGCATTTCTCTCCATGTTATCCCTCCCCAACCTCCCTACCTCCTGCGTCCTTCCCCTAGTCCCCCCCAACAGACCCCAGTGTGTGATGCTCCCCTCCCTCTGTCCATGTGTTCTCATTGTTCAACACCCACCTATGAGTGAGAACATGTGGTGTTTGATTTTCTGTTCTTGTGTCAGTTTGCTGAGAATGATGGTTTCCAGACTCATTCACGTCCCTACAAAGGACACAAAGTCATCATTTTTTATGGCTGCATAGTATTCCATGGTGTTTATGTGCCACATTTTCCCTGTCCAGTCTATCATCAATGGGCATTTGGGTTGACTCCAGGTCTTTGCTATTGTAAACAGTGCTGCAATGAACATACATGTGTGTGTGTCTTTATAACAGAATGATTTATAATCTTTTGGATATATACCCAGTAATGGGATTGCTGGATCAAATGGAATTTCTATTTCTAGGTCCTTGAGGAATTGCCACACTGTTTTTCACAATGGTTAAACTAATTTACACTCCCACCAACAGTGTAAAAGTATTCCTATTTCTCCACATCCTCTCCAGCATCTGTTGTCTCCAGATTTTTTAATGATTGCCATTCTAACTGGCATAAGATGGTATCTCATGATTTGCATTTCTCTAATGACCAGTGATGATGAGCATTTTTTCTTATGTTTCTTGGCCTCATATATGTCTTCTTTTGAAAAGTGTCTGTTCATGTCCTTTGCCCACTTTTGAATGGTTTTTTTTTTTTCTTCTAAATCTGTTTTGGCTCTTTGTAGATTCTGGATATTAGCCCTTTGTCAGATGGCTAGATTGCAAAAATTTTTTCCCATTCTGTTGGTTGCCGGTTCACTCTAACGGTTGTTGCTTTTGCTGTACAAAAGCTCTAGAGTTTAATTAGGTCCCATTTGTCTATTTTAGCTTTTGTTGCCAACGCTTTTGGTGTTTTAGTCATGAAGTCCTTGCCTATGCCTATGTCCTGAATGGTTTTGCCTAGGTTTTCTTCTAGGATTTTTATGGTGTTAGGTCTTATGTTTAAGTCTTTAATCCATCTGGAGTTAATTTTAGTGTAAAGTGTCAGGAAGGGGTCCAGTTTCTGCTTTCTGCACACAGCTAGCCAGTTTTCCCAACACCATTTATTAAACAGGGAATCCTTTCCCTATTGCTTGTTTTTGTCATGTTTGTCAAAGATCAGATGGTTGTAGATGTGTGGCATTGCCTCTGAGGCCTCAGTTCTATTCCATTGGTCTATATCTCTGTTTTGGTACCAATACCATGCTGTTTTGATTACTGTAGTCTTGTAGTATAATTTGAAGTCAGGTAGCATGATGCCTCCAGCTTTGTTCTTTTTGCTTAGGATTGTTTTGGCTATGTGGGCTCTCTTTTGGTTCCATATGAAGTTTAAGGTGGTTTTTTCCAATTCTGTGAAGAGGGTCATACGTAGCTTGATGGGGATAGCATTGAATCGATAAATTACTTTGGGCAGTATGGCTATTTTCACAATATTGATTCTTTCTAACCATGAGCATGGAATATTTTTCCATCTGTTTGTGTCCTCTCTCATTTCTTTGAGCAGTGGTTTGTAGTTCTCCTTGAGGATGTCCTTTACATCCTTTGTTAGTTGTATTCCTAGGTATTTTATTCTCTTTGTAGCAATTTTGAATGGGAGTTCGCTCTTGATTTGGCTGTTAGTCCGTTATTGGTGTATAGGAATGCTTGTGATTTCTCCACATTGATTTTGTATTCTGACACTTTGCTGAAGTTGCTTATCAGTTTCAGGAGATTTTGGGCTGAGACGATGGGGTCTTCTAAATATATAATCATAACGTCTGCAAATAGAGACAATTTGTCTTGCTCCTTTCCTAATTTAATGCCCTTTATTTCTTTTTCTTGCCTGATTGCTCTGGCTAGAACTTCTAATACTATGTTGAATAGGAGTGGTGAGAGAGGGCATCCTTGTCTAGTGCCAGATTTCAAAGGGAATGCTTCCAGTTTTTGCCCATTCAGTATGATATTGGCTGTGGGTTTGTCATAAATA
>CAUYLG010042345.1:0-25924 GCA_963573385.1 Cacajao melanocephalus
TTTTGTTTTCACCGGGGTGTGTGGGTTTGCTTTTTTTTTATATAAAAACTCTACACCAATCTTGCAATAAAAAAAAAAATATATAAAAAAAAAAAAAAAAAAAAAAAAAAAAAAAAAAAAAAAAACAGAAAAAAAGAAACAAGAAAATCATAAGGAAGAGAAAATACATTTACTATTAAGTGGAAGTGGATCAAAATAAAGGTCTTTATCCTCATCCTCTTCACATTGAATAGGCTGAGGAAGAGGAGGAGGGGTTGCTCTTTCTGTCTCAGGAGTGGTAGAGGCAGAAGTAAATCTGTGTGTAAGTGAAACCACACAGCTCAAACCAGTGTTACTTGAGGGTCAACTGTGTGTACACACACAAAAATATATATATATAAACAAGGATTGTGGGTTTTGTTCCAGACCACTGCAATAAAACAAATATCACAATAAAGTGAGTCACACAAATATTTTGATTTCCTAGTGCAATAAAAGTCATGTTTACACTATAATATAGTCTACTAAGTGTCCAATCATATTATGTTAAAAAACAATGTCATATCATGATTTAAAATACTTTATTGCTAAAATATGCTAATAATCACCGTAGCCTTCAGCAAGTTGTAATTGTTTTGCTGGTGAAGGGTCTTGCTTCAGTGTTAATGGCTGCTGACTGATCAGGGTGGTGGTTGCTAAAGTTCAAGGTGGCTGTGGTAATTTCTTAAAATAAGACAAAGATAAAGTTTGCCACATTGATGGACTCTGTTTTTCACAAAAGATTTGTCTGTAGCATGTGGTGCTGTTTGAAAGCATTTTTCTCACAATAGAACTTCTTTCGTAATTGGAGTCAGTCCTTTCAAACTCTGCCACTGTTTTATCAACTAAGTTTATGGAATATTCAAAATTCTTTGCTTTCATTTCAACATTTATATCACTTTCACCAGGAGTAAATTCCATCTCAAGAAACATCTTTCTTTGCTGATCCATAAGAAGCAACTCCTCTTCCATTAAAGTCTGATCATGAGATTGTAGCAATGGTCACATCTTCAGGCTCCACTTCTAATTCTGTTTTTTTAAACATTTCCACCACATCTGCAGTTGCTTCCCCCACTGAAGTTTTGAACCCCTCCGGGTCATTCATGAGAGTCGGAATCAATGTCTTTTAAACTCCTGTTAATGTTGGTATTTTGACCTCCTCCCATAAATCATGAATGTTCTTAATGGCATCTAGAATGGTGAATCCTTTCCAAAAGATTTTCAATTTACTTTTCTAAGCTCTATCAGAGGAATCACTATCTAGGGCAACTATAGCCTTACAAAATATATTTCTTAAATAATAAGATTTGAAAGTCAAAATTACTCCTTGATCCATGGGCTACAGAATGGATGCTGTGTTAGCAGGCATGAAAGCAACATTAATCTCCTGTACATATCCATCAGAGCTCTTAGGTGACCAGGTGTATCATCAATGAGCAGTAATATTTTGAAAGGAATCTTTTTTCTGAGCATGAGGTCTCAACGGCAGGCTTAAAATATTCAATAAGCCATGCTATAAACAGATGCTCTGTTGTTCCATTTATAGAGCCTAGGCAGAGTAAATTTAGCATAATTCTTAAGGGTCCTAACACTTTCAGAATTGTAAATGAGCATTATATACCTATATATACTATGTATATTATATACAATGTATACATAATATATAAATATATACTATATGTGTGTATATATATATAAAACATGTGTGTATATTATATATATAATCATAAGGTGTGTAATCTTTTGATATTAGATTTTTCATGTAGCATAATTCTCTGGAGATTCATCTAGCTGTTGTGTGTACCAGTAGTTCATTTTTTTATATTCCTAAGTAGTATTCTATGGTATGAATATACCACTGTTTGTTTAAAAGCTCACCTACTGAAGGACATTTGGGTTGTTCTAGTTTTTGGCCATTACAAATAAAGCTGCTGTGAATACTCCTATAAAGGTTTTTGTGTGAACATAAGTTTTCATAATTCTGGCATAAATGCCCAAAAGTGCAGTTTGCTGAGTCATATGAGTTGCATGTTTAGTTTTGTAAGAAATTGCCATACTCATTTCCAGAGTGGCCATACCATTTTACATTTCTACCAGCAATGTATGAGTGATCCTTTGCTCTACATTTTAAATGTTTTTATTTGGCTAAATGTCAAAGTCCAATTATCATCCATAGTTTCCTTTAAGCACCCAAAGAAACAATAACAAAAAAGGAAACATTTGGCCTCCCTGAGTTGCATGATTTATGCCTCTGCCCCCTAAAACGCTCTGTCTGCCCACGCTCTCTTTGATTTTGAAGTCTGCCTTCATGTTTTTCCCTCCTTTGGGTGCCTTCCAAATTGCTTATCAACATTGGCTGCAATTTCTTTGTGTCTTGTTCTGATCATAATCTGCTAATCCTCCCCAGATGCCACGCCAAGTCCCAGTGGTACAGTCGGGCCTGCAACCACTGCTCATGACTCAGCACCTTGGACAGAAGAGCTAAGGCTCTGGCCTCAGGCACCCAGGCCAGCACTAGCCTCTCACTGTTTCCAAGCCCAAAGTATATATCTGCCTCCATTCCTATTTTGCTAGGAGCAAAACAGAATTGTGGGAAGGATGAAGAGTCCAGAAAGGAATTGAACAAGACTGGGGCAGGAAGATATTGACAGGGATGTCCAAGCAGGAAATAGGCACAACCTTAGCACTGGGGACTTTTCCATTTGAGCCAGGTCTTTCCTCAGTTCTGAACATCATAATCATAACAATGCCAGTTATCATTTATTGAGTATTTCATGTGGGCCAGGAACTTTTAAAATACACTTTCCATGTACTCTTTTACTAAACCCTCATTGCCACTCTATAAAAGCAGATCTATTCTCTTCTCCATTTTACAAGTAAGCATTCTCAGGCCTGAGATCACACAAGAATTTAAATACAGACAACTTCAGAGCCCACATATTTAACCCCGTTGCTCTATTCCCTCCCAAATGTTTGAATCTCTACAGCACAACATGCTACAAACCTTAAAAATAGAGTTCACAGGTCCTGGGTTCTCTTCTTACTAATTCATACCCAAATATTTGCATGCCAGAAAGAAGGGCCCATGTGTAGATGGAGAAGTATGTCACAGGCAACAGCTTGTGCAGCCTGTCAATAAACCTTTAGTTCTTGTCTTAAGAATCAAGTGACAGTGTCCGGTTCATATAAACCAATGCATTTCAGCAATTCACAAATTCTAGGATAAAAGAAGACAACTAAAAAGTTGGTGCCATCTAAAAATGTTTGAAGAAATATGGTATGCAGCAAGCTTCAGGCGAGCGATGCAGGCAAGCGTGTCTCTCGTCCACCTGCTCATGACCCTGTGGCATACCACAAACTAGCGAGGACACAGTGCAGCTTCATGGAATACCAGGGCCCCAAATGTGTATTTGTCACATGCCATTCACTCTGGCAACAAGCATTCCACATGCCCCAGAATTCTGCAACTTGTGCTGTTTTGCCTTCTGATGAGACAGCTTGCTCACAGTAAACACTTCTTGATACAGGACCTCTGCTCCCAAGCTGAATGTTATTTGACCTGTGTGTTAAATTCTTTTCCCCCTTACTGTTAAGCCACACCTCTGTATTCTCCACATACCCCGTCTTGCATAGCCTGCTAAATATTCTGTCTCGTCCCAAAGAGGATTGCCTTCTAGATGATTTCCTGTCTCCTTAACCCAGGCTTGTCATGGGACCTCCTGACATGTAAGGCTGCCAAGAACAACTTGCAATTCTTGCAGTCAGCACACTCCATGCTTGTCCTGGCCTTCCCTGCCACTCAGGGAGCCCCACCTTTCCTGGGCACATTCCATCCCTACTCATCCTACCCACTCCTTTTTTATTCCTTCATTGGGTGGTACCACCAAAGCTTGCAAACTGCTTTTCCCTTAGGCAAAGGATTTGGGCTTGAAGGTGTTATCTGTTCTATGTGGTCTAGGGCAGAAAGTTATGATTTAAGAATCCAAAAGTTGTGGCTTCCAGTCTTGACATTCCCAGGTACCAGTAGTGTTCAAAATCACTGAGTTACCAACAACCTGTGTGGAACATAAAATCCCTAGCTCTACGTTCATTACTAGGAACACCCTCAATGTCAATTTTACCTCTCAACGCCTTATTTCACTGCCTGAAAACAACAGATGTCTCCTTTTTATTTAATGCACCCCGCCTTTGCTTTATTTTCTTCTTTCATCCTGCTTTTTATAGCTGCTGTTTCGATTGTTTCATGTACCTTCATAAATTGGTTTCAATTCTTTCTGATTACGAATGGTGGAAAGAATAAAGGGAGAAAGTGAAGAAAGGAAAAATGGAAGGAAAGAGGGAAGGAAGGAACAGAGGAAGAAAAGGAGAAAAGGAAAGAAAGAGAAAGGAGAGGAGAGGAGAGGAGGGAGGAAAAGAGGGCAAAAGGAAGAAAGGAAGAAGGGAGGGAGGGAGAGAAGAAAGACAAAAATGCAAACAAAATTTTAAAATTACAGACAGAACTCTGTCCATATCAAATAAGCTCAGAATGCCTTAGCAAATTTGGCTTTTCTTTCTAAGCAAAGCAAGGAGCAACCAGAGGGAGGGAGCATCTAATAGTCATAGACAAGAAATTGAATAGCTCGAATTTCTTGCATTCTATGCATAACTTCATAGGTGAATTAAACTTTCTAATTCTTTCTCAATCTGTAAAATGAAGTAGGAATTAAGAAACCAGACCACAATAACTAAAATAGGACATTCTTTTATAAAATGCTGATTTTACAAATAAAAAGTAGCATTATTAGGATACATTAAAAACTCTCTTCCAAGCAGTATGTGAATTATAGGAACAAAAGAATCATTTGTCACTACTACTTATCTAGGCAGATTCATATATTCTTATTTCAGTTTAAAAAATATCCTTTTTATTTCTGATTTAAAAAAATACCTGATAATTATAGAAGTGAGTGCAAATAGCCCAAAGCATGCCAGCAGCTTTCCTCACCTTTGCTCTGCTCAATTCCCACAGAAAAGCACTGACACTGGTGCAATCTACTTTACATTTCAGGGCTTGCTCTGCTAGGCCTCTTAACTTCTCTGTCTTTGATACTGCTGATTCTTCTTGAAACTTTCTCATTGCCTTCTACGCCACTATTTTTGCCTATTCTTCCTCAATCTTCCCACTTTCTGTTCCTAGGTCCTCTCCTGTCCTAACTGTGGCCTCTTCTCTGCTCACTCTGCACCATCTCCATTCCAGGGCTTCAGTACTTCCCAATGGAGACACAATTGGTTGGCATTTTGAGTGGAGCAATTCATTGTTTGGGACTGTCCCTTTTATTTCAGAACATTTAACATCCTGGTCCCCTCTCATACCTGCCAGCAATGCCACCCCCAGTCATTGTAACAACAAAAAACAATTCATATATTTCAAAATGCCTTTTGTAGGGGCAGCACCACTCACAGTGTGTGAGAAATTCTGTGCCATTTTACCATACCCAGCCCAAATATCTCCCCTATGCTTTAGTCCATTGTCGACTAGATATCTTCAGTTGGATGATGCAAAAAACCTTCACAATTCTGTCTGAAACAGATCCCATCTCCAGAAATCTGATTTTCCTCCTGAATTTCTATCTCTGTTGGTCTCGCACAATCACCAGAGCCAGAAACCTAGATGTCAAATTTGACTCCCCCTCTTCTTCAAATCCTGATCAATTAATCTCCAGGTCTTTTCAATTATACCTCATGAATAACTTTTGCATCTATCATTTCCCCTCTATTTCCACATATAACTATCTCTTTTCCAACCCACTGATTCTCAGTGTGGAATCTTAAGCCTGCTGGTTGGCCATGAAAGACCTCCGAATAAGCTACAGGATGATCATATGTATATTTAAACCTCTAAACTCATATTCTCCTCTTTTGGGTAAAAATTGGTTCTATTAAGAGTCTTTGTTCTCTAAATTCTTTTATTACTAGAGAGTGAAATTCCTGGAGTAAGTGTATTAAGGTATTGTTTGTCTCACCTACATGGGTCAAGGTCAAAAGAGTCTGTGCACCCAGACAATAAACTCCTCAATGTGCAAACTCTAGTTTTTCTTTCATCAGTCTTCTCCTTACCAAGTCCATAGTCCCCTGCATTTTCAGAATTATCTTTCTAAAATATTAACTTGACATCGTCACTCCTCTACTTGAATTTATTCCATAGTTGTTTATCACCTAAAACACACACCTCAGGCAACCAGGTGTGAAATCTCAAGATACAGTCCCTCTCTCTCTCTCTCCAACTCAGTCCCCAAACTTTACACAAAGTTCTACCAATAGCAAAATCTTATCGTTTCCAAAGGATAGCTTGCTGCTTGCTGCCCTTCTGCTTTTGCATATGTGTCTTTCTTGGCTTAAAGTTATCTGCCATTTACTTGACTTGAGTTGTATCTTAAAATTATCAATCCTGGCATTGTGTAGAATAGGGATCCCTAACCCCCAGGCCATGGACCAGTACCAGTCCATGGCCTGTTAGGAACCAGGCCGCACAGCAGGAGGTGAGTGGCTGGTGAACAAGCATCACTGCCTGAGCTCTGCCTCTGTTAAGATTATCAGCAGCATTAGATTCTCATAAGAGCACAAACCCTGTTGTGAACCACTCATTCAAGGAACCTAGGTTGAGCCCTCCTTATGAGAACCTAATGCCTGATGTTCTGAGATGGAACAGTTTCATCCCCAAACTATCTCCCTGACCCTGGTCCATGGAAAAATTGTCTTCCACGAAACTGGTCCTTGGTGCCAAAAAGATTAGGGGACCGCTGGTGTAGAGAATAGACTTCAAGGGCACAGGGAAGAAGCAGAGATACCAAAGCTGATGGTGGTTTGACCCACAGTGATAGCACTGAAGGTAAAGAATAATGCTTAATTCTCAGATGCTGGTAAAGAATTCATTTTACAAATTTAATTTAAAAGCCTACCGAAACAGTCTTCCTAGTTGACAGGTAGCAAAACTGAGACGTGACGTCATTGCCTTAGTCCTTTCAGGCTGCTAAAACAAAATTCCATAACTGGGTGGCTTATAAACAACAGAAATTGCATTTCTCACAGTTCTGGAGGCTGGGAAGTTCAAGATCAAGGTACTCACAGATTTAGTGTCTGGTGAGGGCTCACTTCTCAGACAACCATCTTTTCACTATAACATTACCTGGCAGAAAGGACAAGGGATCTCTTGGGACCTCTTTTTTAAGAACACTAACCTCATTCATGAGGGCATCACCTCATGACCTAATTACCTTCTAAGGTCCCATCTCCTAATATTAATTATAATAAAGATTTCAACATATGAATGTGGGAGGAGGGGTACAAGCATTCAGTCTATACCAGTCATATAGCATCTCATCAGTATTGTACCTGAAAGTCCCAGAATTCGTTTCCTCACTTAAAGAGTTATTTTCCACTCAAAAAAAAAAAAAAAAACGCTTTGTAAACTGAGCGGGGGTGTGATTTCTGTCTCTTTTGAGAATCTTAAAAGATTAGTGCATATCTCAATTATCTTGAAAAGAATTCCCCACTTCCCAGTTTCAGGTTGTTTTTGTTGTATTGTTTTATTTTATTTTCAGTAATGCTGGTAAGAAAAGCCATGACATTAGTAATGTTTCAATCTTGCTTTTGCTCCTCTTTCAACCCTCTTCTCTTAATCTTACCATATACCCATGCCTCATAAGGTCCTTTATCCTAACTGTTTTGTTGGTAATAGTAGTTGCTGCTGTTGTCACTAGGAGTAGAAATAAAACTGCAGTGTGTTAACTCAGACTCACAGAATCCTGTCATGCTAAGGGTTTACATGGATTAAACAGCAGCCCCAAAACATTTGCTAATAAAGAGCAGCCTGTAAAGTTGAGCTACAGACATAGACAAGCAAGCTGGGAGCTTGCATGCGTGAATGCTGGCAGGAACTAAGGACTAGACATTTTCAAGATGGCAGCTTCATCTTCCTGTCTCTGCCAGCCACATGCACTGTAAGGAGCAGACAACATGGTGCATTTCAACTAGAAAGTCTATTTCCATAATCAGGTTAGGGTGGGACAACCAGCCTTTATCATACTCTATGCAAACTTCATACCTTACCTGATCGAAACAATCTATGAGCCCTATTTAAATCAGACACCGTCTCCTCAAAGTGGACTATAAAATTCGGTGCATTCACCACCTTTCCTCTCAGAAACCCCTCTCTCTATAGAGAGAGCTATTTCTCTGTTTCTTCTCTTCTCTTTATTAAACCTCTGTTCCCAACCTCCTCGCATGTGTCTGTGTCCTAAACTTTCCTGGCATACAGCAATTACCCAGACAGTGTAGCCACTTCATTAATATAACTAAGTCTTTAATTAAAATTTTCGCATATGTCTGATTATTTCTTCTGGATAAATACCTAAAAGAAGAATTTCCAGTTCAAAAGTAAAAAAAAAAAAAATTAAGCTTTTTATTCTTTTTTGCCAAAACACACTCCTAAAGATTGTTCTAACCTGAATTTTAACCAGTAGTTATTTAATGTGGCCTGCTTTTATACACTCTAGCTAATACCATTTTTATTATTTGGAGTTGTTTTCTTTTCCTTTTCATACTTCTTCCCACTTATTTTATTATTATTTTTAATTCTTTTTTTTATTTTATTCATTTTTTGAGACAGGGTCTCACTCTGTCACGCAGGCTGGAGTGCAGTGGTGCAACCTCAGCTCACTGCAACCTCTACCTCCCAAGCTCAAGTGGTCCTCCTACCTCAGCCCCCCAAGTAGCCATGTATTTTAAAATCAAAAGAGGAAGGGCTTTTGCTTCCTTTTGTGAAGGAGTAGTAATTGCAGGGTCTTTGCACCCCACCCCCATAACCCATAAACAACTAGAAAACTAAATGAAATATATAAAATGTCTGTTTTCTAGCATTCAACAAGAGGCAGTGTAGGTCTATGATCCCTGAAAGCATGACTTGCAGCTTGGAAGCAATTTTCTAACCTCAGGGCAGGAAAGGGGGCCCATGCAGAGCTTGGCAGTTTCTCTGAATTGAAGAGAGATAGGAGCTCAGAAAGGCTGAAGCAGCTGGAAATTACAGGGCAGCATTCCAGAGAGGGAGGAGCTACGCAAAGGAAGAATGCCAGAAACCTGCATAAGGGTCCCATTGAGTGGCTGAATCCAAAACTGCACATGTGTAAGTGAACTCCACAAATCCAGGCAAAGAACAACTGCCAGGGTTTTCTATCTGAGCAATTCTCTGAGCTCATTCAGGGCTGAATGACATTCAACTTGTAATTCCTTGGAGTGGAAAGACTCCATATGGATATGTAGGTATTTAATAAAGACTACAGAAAACCCAAACCTTAGTAGTAGGAAAAAACTAGCCCTATAGTAAGGCTACTCTAGACCTATTCTAACAAAGCTTAACAATAAGTCTCAAAAGGATAAAACTAATATGCAAGTAACTGCCTGCCAAAGCAAACATCAAAACTCTAAAAGAAGACAACAGAATTCAAACAGTCAATAATATGGCATTTCTAATATCTAATATCCAATAAAAAATTGCTAGATATGCTAAGAAGTAGCAAAATGTGACCCTTAATCATGACAAAAATAAGTGAATGGAAATAGACACCAAAGTGGCTGAGATGTAGAATTAGCAGACAAGGACTTTAAAGGAACTACTATCAAAGCTCAGCAATTTAAGAGAAAGCACGGATATAAATAAAGAAGTTGACTATATGAAAAGGAGCTACACAAATGCTCTAGAATTCAAAATTAACATCTGAGGTAAAAAAAATATTCAATTAATAGACTTAATAGCAGATTAGACACTAAAAAAAATCAGTAAAATTAATGATATCGCAATATAAACTATCCTAAATTGAGCACAAAAGACTGGAGAAAAATGAATGAAAACTTAGTAAGATGTCAGACAAGCAGTCTAACATACATCTTGAAGTAAGAGCAAAGCTGGGGGCCTTATATACCTTATGTCGAGAATTATTACAAAACTACAGAGTTCAAGATAATGTAGTGTTAGCATAAAAGTAAACATCTAGAAAAACAGAATGGAATACAAAGTCCAGATAGGGATTACACACCTGTGACCAATTGGCTTTAGAAAGGGTACAAAGACATTTCAGTGGTAAAAGAAAAATTTTCCAACATATGGTGTTGAAATTACTGGACATATATGAGGGGGAAAATGAACATCAACTTTTATTGCACACAGCATGAAAAGTCGTGGAACTAAAGGTAAAAGCAAAAACTGTAAAATTTCTAAATAAAATTTTTATAAAGAAAAATTTCTTGTTCACAAAGAAATAGGAGAAAATCTTTGTGACCTTGAGATAAGCAAAGATTTTTAACATAGTACATCAAAATCACAAATTATAAATGAAAAAATGATAAATTAGACATCATCAAAATTTAAACTTACTGTTCTTCAAAAATCACTATTAAGGAAATGAAAAGGCAAATCACTAAACAGAAAAAATATTTGCAATACATGTATAGCAAGGTATCTAAATCCGGGATATAGAAAGAACTCATAACTCAATAATAAAAAGGTAAAGGAATTAAAAATGAGCAATGGATTTGAATAACAATTTCATAAAAGAAGGTACATGAATGGCCAGTAAGCACATGAAAAAGTGTCCAACTTTGAGTAATGAAGTGTACACCTTAAAGAGTGAATTGGATGGTATGTGAATAATATCTCAATATAACTCATGTAAAAACTGAAACAATGAAGCTAGGAGTGGATGAAGAAGTAAATTGCAAAGGTATGTGATACAGAAAAAGTGGCAGATAGGAGGCAGGACTGACTTGTAACTCCCACCTGGATAGACAGAGCAGTGTGTGGAGACACATTGTGAACTTTTGATCCAAGAACTCCTACAGGAATATACAGGGAAAGTCGAGAGAATCCACAACCCCTTTGAAGGAGGTGGAAATCCACTGCAGGCTCCGTAAGACAGCAAAGTAACTGTGTCCACTTTCTTTCTCAGCTGGGAGGCTCATTACCTTGGGCAAGTTCTCAGCCTTGCTCATTGGTTGCCTGGAAATAAATTCAGTGCTGTCTGAGGGGGCATGGTGGGAGTGAGACTGGACTTTTGGGCTGCATGAAGGCCTATGGCTGCCGGCTTTCCTCCACTTTCCTGGCAACCTGTGTGATGCAGCAGAGGCAGCTGTAATCCCTCTGGGACCATAACTCCATTGGCCTGAGAAACCATGCCCCCATCCTCCACTGCAGCTACAGCAAGCTCCACCCAAGGAGAATCTGAGCTCAAACAGCCTAACCCTGCTTCAATGTGATGCTCTTTCTCCACCCACCCTGGTAGCTGGAGATAAAGGACATAATCTCCCGGGAGCTCTATAGCCCTGCCCACCACCTGATGCTTGGGCAAGCTTGCATTCTCCCTGTACTGCTGCAGCTAATGCACTTTTGAAAGTGCTACCTTTCGGCTGGAGGCTAACCAACACAAAATCAGTGAACTTAAAGATACAACCAAGGACCCCTCACAGAGTCTGTCTCTACCAGGGCAGGTACTTTTATCCATGGCTGAAAGACCTGAAGATGAATAATATCATAGTACTCTTTGCAGATATTCCCCAGTAGCTCTGCTGGGTGGCTAGATCCAGAAGAGAAATAATGATGGTGGCAGTTTGGCTTTCAGGAAAACTTATCCCTAGAAGAAGGGGGAAAGCACCAAATCAAGGGAGCATCTCATGAGACAAAAGAATCTGAACAGCAGCGCTTGAGTCCCAGATCTTTCCTATGACAGTCTACCCAAAAGAGAAGGAACCAGAAAGACAATTCTGGTAATATGACAAAACAAAGTTTTTTAATACCCCCAAAAGATTATACTAGCTCACTAGCAAAGATGAACTCTCTGAATTGCCAGGAAAAGAATTCAGAAGGTCAATTATTAAACTAAACAAGGAGGCACCAGAGAAACATGAAGTCCAACTTAAGTAAAAACAATGATACAGGATATGAATGGAAAAATATCGAGTGAAATAGACAACATAAGCAAAAGACAATCACAAATTCTGGAAATGAAGGATACACTTAGAGAAATGCAAAATGCACTGGAAAGTCTCAGCAATAAAATTGAACAAGTAGAAGAAAGAACTTCAGAGCTCAAATACAAGGCTTTAGACTTAACATCATCCAACAAAAATAAAGAAAACAGAATTTTAAAAAATGAAAAAAGCCTCCAAGAAGTTTAGAATTATGTTAAACAACCACACTTAAGAATAACTGGTGTTCCCAAGGAAAAAGAGAACTTCACAAGTTTGGAAAACATATTTGAGGGAATAATCAAGGAAAACTTCCCTGGCCTTGTAAATCTAGGCATTCAAATACAAGAAGCTCAAAGAACACCTGGAAAATTTATGGCAAAAAGATCATCAGGCTATCTAAATTCAAGACAAAGAAAAGAATCTTAAGAGCTGTGAGGCAAAAGCATCAGTTAATCTATCAGATTAACAGCAGATTTATCAGCAGAAATCCTACAAGCTAGAAGGGATTGGGATCCTATCTTTAGTCTCCTTAAACAAAACAAGCAACAGCCAAGAAGCTTGTATTCAATGAAACTAAGCTTCATAAGTGAAGAAAAGATACAGTCATTTTCAGACAAATAAATGCTGAGACAATTCACCACTACCAAGCTAACAATACAAGAATTGCTAAAAATGAACTCTAAATCTTGAAATGAATTCTCAAAATACACCAAAATAGAATCTCCTTAAAGTATAAATCTAATAGGACCTATAAAGTAATAACACAATGAAAAAAATGCAAGGTATTCAGGCAAAAGACAGTATGATGAATAGAATAGTACCTCATATCTCAATACTAACATTGAATGCAAATGGCCTAAATGTTCTACTTAAAAGATATGGAATGGCAGAATGGATAAGAATTCACCAACCAACTATCTGCTGTCTTCGAGAAACTCACCTAACACATAAGGACTCACATAAACTTAAGGTAAAGGGGTGGAAAAAGATATTCTATGCAAATGGACACCAGAAGCAAACAGGAGTAGCTATTCCTACATTAAACAAAACAAACTTTAAAGCAACAACAGTTAAAAAAGACAAAGAGGGACATTATATAATGATAAAAGGACTACTCAAACAAAAAATATCACAATCCTAAATATGTATGCACCTAATACTAGAGCTCTTAAATTTATAAAACAATTACTACCAGAGGGCAACACAATAATAGTAGGAGACTTCAATACTCCACTGACAGCATTGGACAAGTCATTAAGTTAGAAAGTCAACAAAGAAACAATGGACTTAAACAATACTCTAGAGCAAATGGACTTAACAGATATTTACAGAACATTCTACCCAACAACTGCAGAATATACATTATATTCATCAGCACATGGAACATTCTCCAAGATATATGATATGATAGGCCACAAAACAAGTCTCAACAAATTCAAGGAAATCAAAATTATAGCATGTACTCTCTCAGATCACAGTGGAATAATATTGGAAATCAACTCCAAAAGGAATCCTCAAAACCATGCAAATACATGGAAATTAAATAACTTAGTCCTGAATGATTGTTGGGTCAACAATGAAGTTAAGATGGGAATTTAAAAATTCTTTGAACTGAATGATAATAGTAGCACAACTTATTGAAACCTCTGGGATACAGCAAAGGCAGTGCTAAGAGGAAAGTTCATAGCACTAAATGCCTACATCAAAAAGTCTCAAAGAGTACAGAAAGACAATCTAAGGTCACATCTCAAGAAACTAGAGAAAGAAGAACAAACCAAACCCAAACCCAGCAGAAGAAAAGAAATAAAGATCAGAGCAGAACTAAATTAAATTGAAATGAAATATATATACATAAAAGATAAATGAAACAAAAAGCTGGTTCTTTGCAAAGGCAAATAAAATTGGTAAATTATTAGTGAGCTTAATCAAGAAAAGAAGAGAGAAGATTCAAATAAGCTAATTTAGAAATGAAACAGGAGATATTACAAACAATACCACAGAAATACAAAAGATCATTCAAGGCTACTATGAGCACCTTTATACACATAAACTAGAAAACATAGAGGAGATGGATAAATTGCTGGAAATATACAACCCTCCTAGATAAAATCAGGAAGAAATAGAAACTCTGAACAGACCAATAATAAGCAATGAGATTGAAAAATGGTTATTAAAAAGTTACCAACAAAAAAAAGTACAGGACCAGACAGATTCACAGATGAATTCTATCAGACATTCAAAGAATAATTGGTACCAATCCTACTGACACTCTTCCAAAGGATAGAGAAAAAGGAAATCCTCCTTAAATCATTCTATGAAGTTAGTATCACCCTAATACCAAAACCAAGAAAGGACATAAAAAGAGAAAACTACAGACCGATACCCCTGATGAACATAGATGCAAAAATCATCAACAAAATACTAGCTAATGGAATCCAACAGCATATCAAAGAGTATCCACCATGATCAAGTGGATTTCATACCAGGATTCAGGGATTGTTTAACATACTCAAGTCAATAAATGTGATAAACCACATAAACAGAATTAAAAACAAAAATCACATGATCATCTCAATCAATGCCAAAAAAGCATTTAATAAAATCCAGCAACTCTTTATAAATAAAACCTTTAGCAAAAATCATCATAGAAAGAACATACCTTAAGGTAATAAAAGCCATCTACGACAAATCTACATCCAACATCATACTGAACAAGGAAAAGTTGAAAGCATTCCCCCTGAGAACTGGAACAAGACAAAGATGCTCACTTTCACCATTTCTATTCAACACAATACTGGAAGTCCTAGTCAGAGCAATCCAACAAGAGAAAGAAATAAAGGACATCCAAATCAGTAAAGAGGAGGTCAAATGGTCAAACTGTTGCTGTTTGCTGATGACATGATTATATATCTAGAAAACCCCAAAGACTCACCTGAAAAATCCCAAGAACTGGTAAATGAATTCAGCAAAGTTTCAGAATACGAAATTAATATACACAAGTTATTAGTTCTGCTATACACCAACAGCAACCAAGCTGAGAATCAAATCAAGAACTCAACCCCTTTTACAATAGCCTTAATAAAAAAAAAGAAAAAGAAAAAGAAAAAAGAAAAATACTTAGGGATATGCCTAACCAAGGAGGTGAAAGACCTCTACAAAGAAAACTACAAATCACTGCTGAAAGAAATCATAGACGATACAAACAAATGGAAACACCCCCTATGCTCATGAATGAGCACAATCAATATTGTGAAAATGACCATACTACCAAAATCAACCTGCAAGTTCAATACAATTCCCATCAAAATACCACCATCATTCTTCACAGAACGAGAAAAAATTACTAAAATTCATATGGAAACAAAAAGGAACCTGCATAGCCAAAGCAAGACTAAGCAAAAAGAACAAATCTGGAGGCATCACATTACCCAACTTTATACCATAAGGCCATAGTCACCAAAACAGCATGGTACTAGTATAAAATAAGCACATAGACCAATGGAACTGAATAGAGAACATAGAAATAAAAGCCAAATACTTAGCTAACTGATCTTTGACAAAGAAAACAAAAACATAAAGTGGGGAAAGGACTCCCTATTCAACAAATGGTGCTGGGATATTGGCAAGCCACATGCAGAAGAAAGAAACTGGATCCTCATCTCTCACTTTATAAAAAAAAATCAACCCAAGATGGATCAAAGACTTAAATCTAAGACCTGAAACCATAAAAATTCTAGAAGATAACATTGGAAAATCTCTTCTAGACATTGGCTTAGACAAAGACTTCATGACCAAGAACTCAAAAGCAAATGCAACAAAAACAAAGATAAATAGATGGGACTTAATTAAACTGTAAAGTTTCAGTACAGTAAAAGAAATAATCAGCAGAATAAACAGAAAACCCATAGATTGGAAGAAAATCTTTGCAATCTATACTTCTAACAAAGGATGAATATCCAGAATCTACAAGGAATTCAAACAAATCAGCAAGAAAAAAAACAAACAATCTCATCAAAAAGTGGGCTAAAGATATGAATAGACAACTCTCAAAAGAAGATATACTAATAGCCAACAAACAAATGAAAAAATGCTCAACATCATTAATGATCAGCGAAATGCAAATCAAAACTGCAATGCAGTATCACCTTACTCCTGCAAGAGTAGCCAAAATCAAAAAGTCAAAAACAATAGATGTTGGCATAAATGTGGTGAAAAGGGAACACTTCTACACTGGTGGTGGGAATGTAAACTAGTACAATCACCACAAAAAACAGTGTTGAAATTCCTTAAAGAACTAAAAGTAGATCTACCATTTGTTTTTGTTTGTTTGTTTTTTGAGACAGAGCCTCACTCTATCACGCAGGCTGGAGTGCTATGGCATGATCTCGGCTCACTGCAATCTCCATCTCCCAGGTTCAAGTGATTCTCATGCCTCAGCCTCCCAAGTAGCTGGGATTACAGGTGTGTACCACCACACAGGGCTAATTTTTGTATTTTTAGTAGAGATGAGGTTTCACCATGTTGGCCAGGCTGGTCCCAAACTCCTGACTTAAGGTAATCTACCTGCCTCAGTCTCCAAAGTGCTGGTATTACAGGCATGAACCACCATGCCCAGCTAGATCTACCATTTGATCCAGTAGTACCACTCCTGAGTATCTACCCAGAGAAAGAGAAGTCATTATATGAAAAAGATATTTGCGCATGGATGTTTGCAGCAACACATTTTGCAATTGCAAAAATATGGAACCAGCCCAAATGCCCATCGATTAATGACTGGATAAAGAAAATATGGTATACACACACACACACACACACACACACACACACACACCAAGGAATACTATTCAGACACAAAAAGAAATAAATTAATGGCGTTTGCAGCAGCCTGGATGGAATTGGAGACCATTATTCTAAATGAAGTAAATCAGGAATGGAAAACCGAACATTGTGTATTCTCACTTATAAGCGGGAGCTAAGCTAGAGGACACAAAGGCATAAGAATGATACAATGGAGACTAAGCAGAAAGAGTGGGAGGCCAGTGAGGGATAAAAGACTGCATATTGGGTACAGAATACACTGTTTGGGTGATGGGCGCATCGAAATCTTAGAAATCACCACTGAAGAACTTATTCATCTACAAATAATAATAATAACAAAATTAATAAATATTAGGGCTTGGTGATGGGGCCACTGTAAGAGATGTAATAGCAAAAAATTAATTAATTAATCATATAGTTTTTTTAAATTGTGAGGAATCTTTTAGTGATGACAAAAATGTTCAGTATCTTGATTGTTTCAGTAGTTTCATGGGCGTATGCAACTCTAAAAATTAAAATTGTACACTTTAAAATTAAAATAGTACACTTTAAAATTTAAAATTGTACACTTTAACTGAATTCAGTTTATTATATGTAAGCAATCAGGTTGCTTTTATAAGTTGTATGAACTGAAAAGTCTTCAGTATTTATTTTCCATCCTCAGATGTAATTAACATTATTAAATACTTGTATATTCTGTAGACATTTTATGCATGTGGAAATATATCCTTACATACATTGTTTTTCCTTTCTTGAAACAAATGGTACCATGTTATGCACACTCTTATACATCCTGTGTTTTTTTCACCAGATATATTTTGAAAATAATTCTCTATTAGAATATAAAGAACTCTATTATCATTTTTTAACATCTGCTTAGAATTAGGTGGTATGGATGTAGTATGCTTAACCAGTATTTTATTAATTTATATCTATGTTATTTTCACTCTTGATATTACATACAGTGTCAAAGTGAATAGACTTGCACATATGTAATTTCATATGTTTATCCAGAGACTAAATATGTATCCAAAAGAAGGTGAGAACAAAAAATATAAACTTTTGTAATTTTGATAAATACAGAAAATTTCCCTTCTTATGTATTGTATAAATTTATACTACCACCAGCAGTTATCAGGTTTTTTAATCTTTGACAATATTATGGGTGAAAAACAGTATCCCATTACTTGAATTTATGTTTCTCTAATTGTGAATAGGATTGAATATCTGCTCAGTTTCCAGACTCATTACTATTGCCTTTTCTGTGAATCAGAAAAAGGTAATAGTAATTTTACTATTTTTTCTATATTTTTAAACACGGACTTATCTACTGGTAGAAGGTCTTTCTATATAAACAAAGTATTCTTTACTCTGTTGTGAGTTGCAAATATTTGTTAATTATTTATATTTTGACTTGATTAAAATGAACTTTATCCATTTTTTTACTTTATAAAATTCTAATTTATCATACATTTCATCTTGACTACCGAGTTTTGTGTTAGACTTAGATCGTCCTCATTTCATGACAATAAAAACTAATTCTCCAGAGATTGCTAAGGCATGTTTATGGTTTTACATTTTGTGCTCAAACCTTTAATCAATTGAGAATATATTTTGCTGTAGCATGCTAATTACTCAAATTTTTCCCAGTTGGCTACTCAATTGTTCCAATACCATTTATTGAATAATCCATCTTTTCTCCATTGATTTGAAATGCCAGCTTTATCATAGGCTATATTCCCATATGTATTTGGATCTATTACTACACTACTACTCTATTCCACTGATCTGCCTGTCTATTCATGTAACTATACCAGAATGTTCTAACTGTTGTAGCTTCATAACAAGAGTCCATGGCTGGTAGGGCTAATTTCCCCTCCTTTTATCTTTTTTCATCAAAATTTTTTCTGGCTCTCCTTGTTTGCTTATTTTTCTATTTGAGCTTCAGAACCAGTTTATGTAATTCCACAGAATAAATCCTTTTGATATTTTATTGGGACCATTTAAAGTTCATAGACTACAGAAGATTGACGTATTTCTGATTTTGATTCCTTCTATTCAAAATCAATTACAGTATACCTTTTCATTTCTAAGTCTAATTTTTACTAGTCTTCAGTGCTAGTCTGTTACTAGCATTTACATTTTTTCTTTATATAAATCATGCATATTCTCTTTCCAGTTGTTTTAACCTAATTGCATTGACTAGAATCTCTTAGAACTTGCTAAATAAGAGCAAGCATTGGGTGGCTGGCAAGACAGCCAAATAGGAACAGCTCCAGTCTGCAGCTTCCAGGGAGATCCACACAGAAAGTGGGTGATTTCTGCATTTCTAACTGAGGTACCTGGCTCATTTCACTGGGACTGGTTAGACAGTGGGTACAGCCCACAAAGGGCAAGATGAAGCAGGATGGGGCATCACCTCACCCAGGAAGCACAAGGGGTCAGAAAACTCCCTCCCTGAGCCAAGGGAAGCCATGAGGGACTAAGCCATGGGGAACGGTGCACTCCATCCCAGATACTATGCTTTTCCCCTGGTCTCCACAACCCACAGACCAGGAGATTCCCTCTGGTGCCTATGCCACCAGGGCCTTGGGTTTCAAGCACAAAACTGGGTGGCCATTTGGGCAGACATCGAGCTAGCTGTAGTTTTTTTTCACACCCCAGTGGCACCTGAAATGCCACTGAGACAGAACTGTTCACTCCCTTGGAAACAGGGCTTAAGCCAGGGAGCCAGATGGTCTAGCTCCCATGGAGCCCAGCAAGCTGAGATCCACTGATATGAAATTCTCTCTGCCAGCACAGCAGTCTGAAGTTGGCCTGGGACACTTGAGCTTGGTGTGGGGAGAAGCGTCCACCATTACTGAGGCTTGAGTCGGCGGTTTTCCCTCACAATGTAAACAAAGCCAACAGGAAGTTTGAGATGGGTGGAGACCACCATAGCTCAGCAAAGTCACTGTCGCCAGATTGCCTTTCTAGACTCCTCCTCTCTGGGAAGGGAATCTCTGAGAAAACAGCCAGTATCCCCAGTGAGGGGCTTATAGATAAAACACTCGTCTCCCTAGGACAGAGCACCTAGGGGAAGGGGCTGCTATGGGTGCAGCATCAGCAGACTTAAATGTCCCTGCCTGCTGGCTCTGAAGAGAGCAGTGGATCTCCCAGCATAGTGTTCAAGCTCTGCTAAGGGACAGACTGCCTCCTCAAGTGTGTCCCTGATCCCTGTGCCTCCTGAATGGGAGACACCTCCCAGCAGGGGTTGAGAGACATCTCATACAGGAGAGCTCTGGAATCTGGCAGCTGCCTCTCTGAGACAAATCTTCCAGAGGAAGAAACAGGCAGCAATCATTGCTGTTCTGCAGTCTCCACTGGTGATACCCAGGAAAACAGGGTCTGGAGTGGACCTCCAGCAAACTCCAACAGACTTGCAGCAGAGGGGCCTAACTGTTAAAAGGAAAACTAACAAACAGAAAGGAATAGCATCAATATCAACAAAAAAGGACATCCACATAGACACCCCATCTGAAAGTCATCAACATCAAAGACCAAAGGTAGATAAATCCAAGAAGATGAGGAAAAACCAGCTCAAAAAGGCTGAAAATTCCAGAAACAAGAATGCCTCTTCTCCTCCAAAGGATCACAACTCCTCACCAGCAAGGGAATAAAATGGGACAGGGAATAAGCTTGACAAATTGACAGAAGTAGGCTTCAGAAGGTGGGTAATAACAAACTCCTCCAAGCTAAAGGAGCATGTTCTAACCTAATGCAAGGAAGCTAAGAATCTTGAAAAAAGATTAGATTAATTGCTAACTAGAATAGCCAGTTTAGAGTACATAAATAACCTGATGGAGCTGAAAAACACAGCACAAAAACTTCGTGAGGCATACACAAGTATCAATAGCCGAATTGATTAAGCAGAAGAAAGAATATCAGAGACTGAAGATCAACTTAATGAAATAAAGGAGAAGACAAGATTAGAGAAAAAAAAGAATGAAAAGGAACTCCAAGAAATATGATACTACATTAAATAACCAAATCTATGTTTGACTGGTGTACCTGAAAGTGATGAAGAGAATGGAACCAAGTTGTAAAACATACTTCAGGATATTATCCAGGAGAACTTACACAACCTAGCGAGGCAGGCCAACATTCAAATTCAGGAAATACAGAGAACACCACAAAAATACTCCTCAAGAAGAGTAACCCCAAGACACATAATCATCAGATTCACCAAGGTTGAAATGAAGGCAAAAATGTTAAGGGCAGCCAGAGAGAAAAGTCAAGTTAATCACAAAGGGAAGTCCATGAACTAACAGTGAATCTCTCTGCAGAAACCCTACAAGCCAGAAGAGAGTGGGGGCCAATATTCAACATTCTTAAAGAAAAGAATTTTCAACCCAGAATTTCATATCTAGCCAAACTAAGCTTCATAAGTGAAGGAGAAATAAAATCCTTTACAGACAAGTAAATGCTGAGAGATTATTTCACCACCAGGCCTGCCTTACAGGAGCTCCTGAAGGAAGCACTAAATATGGAAAGGAAGAACCAGTACCAGCGACTGCAAAAATGTACCAAATTGTAAAGACCATCGACACAATGAAGAAACTGCATCAACTGACAGGCAAAATAACCAGCTAGCATCATAATGATAGGATCAAATTCACACATAACAATATTAACCTTAAATGTAAATGGGCTAAATGCCTCAATTAAAAGACACAGACTGGCAAATTAAATAAAGAATCAAGACCCTTTGGTATGCTGTATTCAGGAGACCCATCTCACATGCAAAGACACCCACAGGCTCAAAATAAAGAGATGGAAAAATATTTACCAAGCAAATGGAAAGCAAATAAAAAAACAAACAAACAAACAAAAAAACCAGGTGTTGCAATCCTAGTCTCTGGTAAAACAGACTTTATACCAAAGATCAAAAGAGACAAAGGGCATTACATAATGGTAAAGGGATCAATACAACAAGAAGAGCTAATTATCCTAAATATATATGTACACAATACAGAAGCATCCAGAGTCATAAAGTAAGTTCTTAGAGACCTGCAAAGAGACTTAGACTCCCACACAATAACAGTGGGAGACTTTAACAGCTCATTATCAATATTATACAGATCAATGAGGCAGAAAATTAACAAGGATATTCAGGACTTGAACTTAGCTCTGGACCAAGAGAACCTAATAGACATCTACAGAACTCTCTACATAATATACATTCTTCTCAGCACCACTTTGCACTTATTCTAAAATTAACTACATGATTGGAAGTAAAACACTCCTCAGCAAATGCAAAAGAATGGAAATCGTAACAGTCTCTCAGACCACAGTGCAATCAAATTAGAACTCAGAATTAAGAAACTCAGTCAAAACTGCACAACTACATGGAAACTGAACAACTTGCCCCTGAATGACTACTGGGTAAATAATGAAATTAAGGCAGAAACAAATAAGTTCTTTGAAACCAAGGAGAACAAAGACACAATGTACCAGAATCTCTGAGACACAGCTAAAGCAGTGTTTAGAGGGAAATTTATAGCACTAAATGTCCACAAGAGAAATCAGGAAAGATCTAAAGTCAACACCCTAACACAATTAAACAAACTAGAGAAGCAAGAGCATACAAATTTAAAAGCTAGCAGAAGACAAGAAATAACTAAGATCAGAGCAGAACTGAAGGAGGTGCAGACAAGAAAAACTCTTCAAAAACATCAATGAATCCAGGAGTTGGTTTTTTTGAAAAGATCAACAAAATAGCTAGATGGCTAGGCAGACTAATAAAGTAGAAAAGAGAGTAGAATCAAATAGACACAATAAAAAAGGATAAAGGAGATATCACCACTGATCCCACAGAAATACAAACTACCATCAGAGAATACTATAAACAACCTCTATGCAAATAAACTAGAAAATCAAGAAGAAATGGATAAATTCCTGGAAACTTACACCCTCCCAAGTCTAAACAAGGAAGAAGTTGAATCCCTGAATAGACCAATAACAAGTTCTGAAATTGAGGCAGTAATTAATAGCCTACCAACCAAAAAACGTCCAGGACCAGATGGATTCACAGCTGAATTCTACCAGAGGTACAAAAAGGAGCTGGTACCATTTTTTTCTGAAACAATTACAAATAATAGAAAAAAAGGGAATCCTCCCTTACTCATTTTATGAGGCCAGCATCATCCTGATACCCAAACCTGGCAGAGACACAAGTGAAAAAAAAGCTTCAGGCCAATATCCCTGATGAACATCAATGCAAAAATCCTCAATAAAATACTAACAAACTAATCCAGCAGCACATCAAAAAGCTTATCCACCATGATCAAATTGGCTTTATCCCTGGAATACAAGACTGGTTCAACATATGCAAATCAATAAATGTAATTAATCACATAAACAGAACCAATGACAAAAACCACATGATTATCTCAATAGATGCAGAAAAAGCCCTCAATAAAATTCAATACCCCTTCATGCTAAAAATGCTCAATAAAATAGGTATTGATGGAATGCATCTCAAAATATTAAGAGCTATTTATGACAAACCCAGAGCCAATATCATACTGAATAGGCAAAAGCTGGAAGCATTCCCTTTGGAAACTGGCACAAAACAAGGATGCCCTCTCTCACCACTTGTATTCAGTATAGTACTGGAAGCTCTGGCCAGAGCAATCAGCAAGAGAAAGAAATAAAGAGTACTGAAATAGGAAGAGAGGAAGTTAAATTGTCTCTATTTGCAGATGACATGACTGTATATTTAGAAAACCCCATTGTATCAGCCCAAAATTTCCTTAAGCTGATAAGCAACTTAGCAAAGTTTCAGGATACAAAATCAATGTGCAAAATTCACAAGCATTCCTAAACACCAATAATAGACAAACAGAGAGCCAAATCATGAGTGAATTCCTGTTTACAATTGCTACAAAGAGAATTAAATACCTAGGAATACAACCAACAAGGGATGTGAAGGACCTCTTCAAGGAGAACTACAGACCACTGTTCAAGAAAATAAGAGAGGACACAAACAAATGGAAAAACATTCCATGCTCATTAATAGCAAGAATCAATACTGTGAAAATGGCCACACTGCCCAAAGTAATTTATTGATTCAACATTATCCCCATCAAGCTACCATTGACCTTCTTCACAAAATTTTTAAAAAACTATTTTAAATTTCACATGGAACCAAAAAAGAGCCTGTATAGCCAAGATAATTGTAAGCAAAAAGAACAAAGCTGACGCATCATGATACCTAATTTTAAACTATACTACAAGGCTACAGTTACCAAAACAGCATGGTACTGGTACTAAAACAGATATAGACCAATGGAACAGAACAAAGCCCTCAGAAATAACACCACACATCTACAACCATCTGATCTTTGACAAACTTAAAAAAAACAAGCAATGGGGAAAGGATTCCCTATTTAATAAATGATATTGGGAAAACTGACTAGCCATATGCAGAAACTGGACCCCTTCCTTGAACGTTACACAAAAAGCAACTCAAGATGGATTTAAGACTTAACCATAAAACCTAAAACCATAAAAACCATAGAAAGAATCCTAAGCAATACCATTCAAGACATACGCATGGGTAAAGACTTCATGACTAAACACCAAAAGCAATGGCAATAAATTGACAAATTGAATCTAATTAAACTAAAGAGCATCTGCACAGCAAAAGAAACTATCCTCAGAGGGAACAGACAACCTATGGAATGGGAGAAAATTTTTGCAGTCTATCCATCTGACAAAGTGCTAATATCTAGAGTCTACAAAGAACTTAAACAAATTTACAAGAAAAAATAACCCCATCAAAAAGTGGGCAAAGGATGTGAACAGACATTTCTCCAAAGAAGACATTTATGCAGGCAAAAAAACATATTTAAAAAAGCTCATCATCACTTGTAATTAGACAAATGCAAGTCAAAACCACAGTGAGATACCATCTCATGCCAGTTAAAATGGTGATCATTAAAAAGTCAGGAAACAACAGATGCTGGAGAGGATGTGGAGAAATAGGAAGATTCTTACACTGTTGGTAGGAGTGTAAATTATTTCAACCATTGTGGAAGACACAGTGGCGATTCCTCAAGGATCTAGAACTAGAAATACCATTTGACCCAGCAATCCCTTTACTGGTTATATACTCAAAGGATTATAAATTTTTCTACTATAAAGACACATGCACATGTATGTTTATTGTGGCACTGTTCACAATAGCCAAGACTTGGAACCAACCCAAATGCCCATCAGTGATAGACTGGATAAAGAAAATGTGGCACATATACACCATGGAATACTATGTACCCATAAAAAAGGATGAGCTCATGTCCTATACAGGTACATGGATGAAGCTGGAAACCATCATTCTCAGCAAACTGACACAAGAACGGAAAACCAAACACTGCATGTTCCTACTCATAAATGGGAGTCAAACAATGAGAGCACATGGATACAGGGAGGGGAACATCGTACAGGAGGTGGGGGGAGGTAGGGGAGGGATAGCAGTAGGAGAATTACGTAATGTAGATGATGGGTTGATGGGTGTAGCAAACCACCATGGCACATGGATATCTATGTAACAGATCTTCATGTTCTGCACATGTATCCCAGAACTTAAAGTGTATATATATATATATATACACATATATATATATGTATGTATATATATAACTATATACATGTGTGTATATATCTATATATACGTGTGTGTGTGTGTATATATATATACACACCATATATATATATGTGTGTGTGTGTGTGTGTGTGTATATATACACCTGGTATATATATCTATATCTATATAGATATAGATACATAGATATATATATATATATATAGATAGATAGATAGATAGATATAGCAGGTGTTGCAATCCTAGTCTCTGATAAAACAGACTTTATACCAACAAAGATCAAAGAAGACAAAGGGCATTACATAATGGTAAAGGTATCAATGCAACAAGAAGAGCTAACTATCCTAAATATATATGCACCCAATACAGGAACATCCAGATTCATAAAGCAAGTTCTTAGAGACCTGCAAAGAGACTGCAATAATACATATATATATACACAAAGTA